>WEKX01021110.1:38046-121252 GCA_013390025.1 Pitta sordida | reverse complement strand
GGGAGAGCGGCGGGCGCCCGGCCCGGGAGTTTAATGACCTCGGTGACAGAGACAAAGGGCTGCCCATACCGCGGACCGGGAGCTCCTCTGTTGGCGCGCTGGGCTAGGCTAGGGAGAATTTCTTTTTGTCTCATTTAAATAATTTGATCTATTCCATCATTTCCAATCGCTCCCATTTGCCAGCTGTCTGCTAACTCCAGCCTGGCACAGCTGAAGAGCAAATCTTTAATTTCCTTACAAACGTACTATTACTCCGGATCGGCTCGTCTTTTTAATTTTGCTTTCACCGGCAGCAAAGCTGGGCGAGCTCCGTGCCGGGAGAGTCGCCTGTGACCGTCCTGCTCCGGTGACACATCCCGGAGCAGCCTCCGTGCGCCCGGGTGCACAGGAGGAGGGGACACTGCGGATCGTTATTGGTCTAAAACTCAGGGAGAAGTTGCTGGGTGTTGCCTCTGCCAGCAGGCAGCGAGCACAGCGGCTGCTGCAGACACCCAGGGGATGCCCTGCGTGCCCCTGGCAGTGTGGCTGCTCTCCGGCTGTTCGTGCAGCAGGAGCGGGAGGGGATGGATTGGCCGGGGTGTCTGACAGCCGTCACCAACACGGAATCGGAAGGAAACGCTGCACGAGTCTCCCGGGGATCTCACAGCCCCTCCCGGAGATGCTGCAGTGCCTTCCTGGGCCCTGCTGTGTGTCACTGGTGGACCCGTGGGGAGGTGTCCCTGAGCGTGGCCTGGGGTCACTCTGCCGTGGTGGAGGGGACTTGGTGCTCCTCCCTGAGCTCCGGGGCAGAGGCTCAGCCTCCTCCCGGACTGGGGGGCTCGGAGACGGTGGTTGGTGCTGATGGAGGGCAGGGCTGAAGCTCCAGCTCCCAGCAGGAACCTTCCTGCCAGAGCCAAAAGTGGTTCCAGGGGAGGGTGGCTTGTGTTAAGGGTATTTTTATCCCTCCTGAGTGCGATCTAACAAAAGGGCAGGGAAGAAAATTTCTTTGCTTACTGCTTAGAGCGAAGGACAGCTGCTTCTGTGAACTTGTTATAAAATTAAATGTCACAACCTGGTGAGTCTTTGCACCTGGAGATAAAAAAAGCCCCACAAACCTACTGGGAGGGAGCAGGTAGGAAGAGCTGTTTCACCTGTGGCTGTTCTTTGCAGACTTCAGCAGAGGAGAGGTTTGATTTTGTGAAGTGTTTGAATGTGCAGTGAGATACTCTGCTAGTCTGGGATGCTGCTGCTTGGAACAAAGCCCTGATAAGGCTCCAACCTTTATTTCAGCTACTGGATCCTGCTGCAGGGCCAACATGAGCTGTTCATTTTGTGTTATTTTATTGAATCAGTGTCTGATGGGTGTGTGGAGGTCACAGATAATCCCCATCTGACCTAAACTGCTCCTGGGTCAGAGAGAGCAGGACAGGAGCAGTCCTGTCCCTGGAGTCACCATGTGGGCTCTGGGAGTGGGATGGACACCAGGCTCAGACAGGACCTTCTTCAGGAATCTGGGGCTGTGCCTGTTGGAGGGATGATCAAAGGCAGTAGAAGGGCTTTGGCATTGGACAACTTGTTACAATTATGCTAAAAATACAAGATATTTGCCCAGTTCGTAAGTGCTGTGAAAATAGCTTTAATGTGGTAATTCATCATTTCTGAGTGTATCAATTAGTGCAATCTCTCTGCTGTATTTATAACTCGTGAACATGGTGTACCAGTGAGGAGAAGTTGATTGGTTATTCCAATTTTATTGAGGGGATATTTGGATGTATCAGTTTTACATGCTGCCTTGTGAATGCAAGAGGTGTTTGGAGCTCCAGGTATTACACAGGTCAGCCTTGGAATTCTGTACCTCTTCAGGGTTTTTTTAGATATATAAAAATCTCACTCCCCTCACCTGCAAATAAAGCTGCAGATTGATGGGTGTTCTCGAGGTTCTGGATGTAAGAATTTTGGTTTTTGAGTATGAAAGGGAACCACTAGAAAAAAAATATTGAGATTGTTAATATCTGGAGGAAAAATGCTGATTGACCAGGGACATTTTCAAATCAGACTGATGTTTTAGAGCAGCGGCAGAACTATGAACCTGGCAGAAAGAGACACGAGCATTTCCACAGCCATGGCATTTTTCAATGCTAATGAAGAGAAAGAGGCTGATCTTTATTTTTTTTAATGGTGTCTAAACTGGTTCGTTTGGAATTAGCTGCATCCACATGTGTTTTGTTTAGATTTATATGCATCAGGTGTAATAGAACCACAATCAATGTGAGTTATGAGGCTCAGTGCTCGCATTACTGAGATTCATGTGCCGAAGGCGTCTCCTAAAATAGCAGAGGGAACACACCTGGTAAATGCAGATTTCTGGGACTTGAGTGCCCTCTACTGAAACCATCCCGGCTCCCGCTCTTGGCTGTGACACCCACAGCTTGATCGATGGGTCGCTAAATGAAATTGAAGCCTGTGGGTCACAGATCCAGGACAAAGGATCCCTTCTCTCCTTCCTCCCTGGTCTGGTCCTGCACTCGCCTCTCCCTCTCCATCACTGGTTAATTCTGACTCCTCCTGCAGCTCTGCCACGGCAGGTTTTCTGGTTTAAGTGGCAAGTTTAGGTAATGTGAAGAGGATTCCTTTGGGAGCTGTGATGGCACTGATGAGCACCAAGGGCTGCAGAGAGAAGTTGGCTTTGCCCAGGGGTTTGGGGTCTGTTGGTGCCTTTTCCTGGGAGAGCAGGATTAACTCCATGCCAGCAGCCGGGATAAGGTGATGCTGCCACCCACACTCCAGCAGCTCTTTGCAAAAGCAAACAGCCAAGGAACCACGTTTGCCCCCGCAAACTCACTGTGATTTGTGTTACACTTGTCTTGTTGTGGGGGGAAGGAGGAAAAATTTCCACTTCCTACTCAGCATTCCGTCTGGATGGGAGAAGTGTTGTGTTCCCCTGTGCTCCACCTGCAGCCCGGGCAGGGTTTCTGTGGCTGCAGGGGGTGATGCCAAGCTCTCGGCAGGGCACAGGTGCCAGTTCTGCAGCCCCCACCACAGGGCCAGGGCTGAGGAAAACGCCACAAACCACCCCCGTGTTGTGGTGCTGGGTGGGTGATGTGAACACTCGGTTTCCCACCTGAATTTTGATCAGGTTTATTCCCTCCAGGTCATTCCTGCTGCGGGTGCCGCTGCTCTGGCCGGGGCAGGCAGGGAAACGTGGGGGTTCTGCAATCCCTGTGACACTCACAGAAGAATTGTTGCTGCACTGCACTGCATATATTTGTGTTGGAACACACTGTGGTGTAATAGCTGGTTTGAAATGTATCCAGTTCTGCTGAATATATTATTGTGGAAGTCAGGAGAAGGCACGGGGAGAACATGAGCTCCTGTCAAAGACAGAGCAGCAGGAACTGGGAGAGCGGGAAGGGCCCGGGCCCGATGCTGCACCCCCTCCTTGGCAGGGCTGCAGGGAGGCTGGGATCAGAGCCCTGTGTGTGTCTGAGCCCTGGGATCAGAGCCCTCCATGTGTCTGAGCACATCCAAAGGCGCCAGGGCTGCTCTCTGAAGCAGTTGGCATCGCCCATCCCTGTGCCAACCTCCCCCCCCAGCAGTGAGAGCAGGAGCCGAGTGCCTGGGCTGGGATCTGGGGGTCCCACTGACGGCTCCTTGCTGCCAGCAGAGCTGCCAGGAGCAGCCCCAGGGCTTTGTCCCAATGTCCCCAGTCTGGCAGGAGATGGGAATTAGCTCTTCCTTCCTCCGGGGGTATTTACATCCCTTTCTTCACTGCTCCCTTTCCATCCGAGACAGATCTGGGGGGTAAGACAAGGGCTGCACTGGCCTGGGAGAAACAGCACAGGGCACTTAACAAAACAACGGCCAGGGAGGTTTGTGGGGCTTTCCTGCCTGGAGCTGTTTCATGGAGTCTAGAGGAGAATCTTCAGATGAGAAAATAACAAGAGGTGGAATCTTATTGCTATTTTGAATCAGGTTTGCTGAAGTTTGCCCTGTCTGAGGGTCCCCTCCAGGCCCAACCTCTGCTGCACGGGGATGTCAGACCTTGGAGGTCTGGATGTTTCTAGCTGGGAGGGAAGAGCAGGAATGGTGCACATCGGGGCCACTGGGCACTGGGGCAGCTGGGGCCGTGCCAGCTCCCACACGGACCCTGCGCAGCCAGACCCTCACAAGGCCCCCCCCTGCAGGACCCCTTTGATCAACCCCTTGCTTTGAAGAGATCTTGGTTTGAAGCTGGGGCTGTGCTTTGGGAGGCTGGAGCAGAGACATCCCAATACCACACCAGCAGAGTCACCCCAGGCAGTGACAGGGGGACAGTGAGCAGGGCTGGAGCCCTCCTGGCACCTGGGGGGTGACAGATCCCACAGTGTGTGCAGAGCAGAGCCACAAGTGCTGCACGGCAGCAGCCGAATTTGTACAATTGCAGCGTGTCATACGAGCTGAAAAGGGCAACAGGGAGCAAATGACTAAGTAAAACCAGTTAAAATTATCATCTTCATCACCCTCTGTGTTCATCCCTGACAGGAGAAGCTGTTTTGGCCAGTTGGCTCCATCAAGGTCTCCTGCTTCTGGGCTGTGAGATGATCTCTCTGAACCAGGCTGAGTGAAAATACATATTTGTGTCAGACAGCTTTTGCATATGTTTTTTATCCTCTTTTCGCAGTGTTTTTCCTTTTTTTTTTTTTTCCCTTTAAAAAAACCCCCTCTATCTTTAGGATTGGTGGGAGAAGCCATTTGCAACTGATGGGTGTAAATTATTCCTGCTTAGTCAGACAAGAAAATTAGACACTGCAGAATTAGCCTCTGCTCACTATTATCTTTCCGTGGAGCCAGTTCACAAAGGAACTCGGTTTTGCTCCGTGGTGTTCTGCTCGGTGCTCACATGACTTGTTTGTGACCTGTCAGCCTCCCTGTGTGGCCCATTGAACAGACCCAGCCAGGGCAGCTCCTTTTGCTCCTGCACAAAGGTACCAACTGGCTGAGCAGAAGGTTGGGCACCTGCCAGCCCAGGAGTGCACGGGGCTTTTTGCTCCCCACATGGCTAATTACCCGTGCAAAGATTGGCAAGGAGGTGTTAATACCTGATTTTTGTATCCCCTACACATGCAAAGGGCAAGAAAAGAGCACGTTATTTCAAATGCCTGTTAAAATCAGACTTCAGTGGAATTAGCCTGGGAATGAATTTGGCCAGTTCTGCCCAACCCCTGCAAATTCACAGCAAAGTTCTCAGCTGCTCCAGCACGTTCAGAGGAAGTTCAAGTGTTGGGTGGGAAGCTGTGGGTGAACCTGGCTGCACCTATTTGGAAACTGGGGATAAGGGGGGTCCCCACCTCGGGGAGGGTGTGGGGGTCAGAGAGAACAGCTCTGCTGTGGCAGTGGGACTTGGACACCAGCGGGAACCCTGAGGAGGGTCACATTTGGGGGGCCAAACAGTGTCCACAGTGTGTCTGCAGGGACACAGGCACTGGAGAGGGAAAACCTCTCCCTCCCTCCCAGCTCAGCCCATGGGATGCCAGGAGCCTCAGGGGCACAAGTGTCCAGTGCCTTGTTGTGAGCTGATGTGAGACTTGTAAACCACACCACTGCACTGGTGAAATCCTTGTTGTTCCCACTGCCAGTGCCTGGGCACCAGGTTCATTCTGGTGCTTTTCAGCTTGGCAGGCAATGCACAGGTTCATGGTCTGTCCCGTGGGAAGGAGCTGTGCAGCATGTGGGACTCGTGGATGGAGGAGGGAGTGTGGGTGTCTTCCTGCAGGGAGAGAGAAATGCTGCTTTTTATTACATTTTTAAAAATCTGATGTTTATTTGGCATTTAAAGGGTGTTAGGCAAACAGAGAAAATGAATTTCAGACGCTAGAAAACAAACTGGTTTTGAGCTGCTCTCTGGTTTTCCTGGCTCCCCCAAGTTGCCCCAGTACCGGTGGGGATGGACACGCTGCTGGGGTGTCCCCTCCAGCAGTGGCTGCTGCCACCGGGCACCTCGGGCAGCTGCTGGTGTCCCCTGGGACAGAGGATGGAGGCTGCCGTGCCTCGGGCCATGCCGAGAGTGGCTTTTTTGGGAACCCATTTCCAGAGGGTTCCCCATGGCCGTGCAGCAAATGCAGGGCTCAGAGTTCCCCCAGCACGGGCTCCGGAGGTGCCTCACACGGGACATTTTCTGCTCATGGCTCTAAATGGGATCTAAATCCCTTCATTTCCTCCTGCTGGGGTTTCTGTGTGTTGTTTCTGTTTGATGATGAGGCAGATCCAAGGATGGTACTTTCAAGCAGCTCGTGGTACAAGTGGGACGAAGCTGGTGTGGCTTTATTTGACACAGTGTATGCAAAACCTTCATTAGATTGTATCTGTGCTCAGCCCTCCATGCTGGGAACATGACTTGCATATTGAAGCCTGGTGTGAAAATCCCTCGGAAAAATAATAAGCTTCTCTTCCTATTTTATTTCCATAATTTTCCAGGGGAGGCATTTGCTTTTCTTCAAATGTAAAGGAAAAGCCAGAACTGACTCCAGTAAACATCTGATATTTAAAGTATTTGTGTACAAAGAAGCACTTTGTGTTGGCTTTTTATGGTGTAAAAGCAAAAAAGGGAAGAACTTTGCATATCTATTTTTGTTTTATAAGCATTCCCTGGGGGAAGGGAGAGCAGGGTCTTGCCAAAGTTACATGTATTCTGCAGAATTTTTATTTTTATTATTTTTGTCCCCGAGGCATTTCAGTGCATCCAAGGCTTCTCTGGGGCTGGTGATGCCTCTTCTGTCCAGCACCTGAGGAGGCTGGGTCCAGGCTTGGCTGTTTTTAATAGATCCCCCCTAAATGATCCATTAGCGCTTGTCCCCACATCACACCTCAGGGACTGGGGCAGTCGGGTGCCTTTGTGCTTTGATTGGAATTGAGGATGTATCTTCCCAGCAAAGTCATCACAGTTCTCATGTAATATTTCAGTGAGACAGAGCCTGAAAAGGGGGGGAGTGAAACATCCCAGCTCTGCCCTCCGGGGCTGCTGCTCCCTGGATGTGGCCTGGAGAGAGGCAATTACACACCCTCGTGTAGCAGTTTAAAGATCAAGTGCAGAGCAGCCTGACTAGAGATTAAATATAAAGATACCCATTTTTGAATTGGGAAAAGGGAAGGAAAAGCCCTCCAAGTAGATTAAAGTCTTGCAGAACTGACTAATAAATCAGCGGCTGGCGGAGCGTGGCAGCCTCGTCTGCCACTCTGGAGTGACTGAGGACAAGTTTAATAACGCTTTACACTTCAGATGTTAAATGAAGAGCGAGGCCAGAGGGAGCAGCAGCAGTGGAGAGGGACTTGGGAAGGGGCAGGAATGGGTTGGGGTGAGCAGTGTGAGCCCTGCAGCTCCACCTCCCTCCTTCCAGGCTCCTCCGAGTTTGGGCTGGGAGCTGCTGGGTGAGGGAGAGGGATGCTGGAGGCGTCTGGGATTAGAGGGGAAAGCCTGGAGCTTTGGTGGCTCGTGCTGGCTCGTTACCCGTGTCACAGTAACGAGCAGGAACACGGCGGCACCGTCACAGGCCAGCGCTCAGCGGCCCCGAGCCTCGTGTGGGGGAGCGAGACACGGGATGTGCATTTCCTTGTAATACCTGGGTTTGTTAATGCAGACTGAGGGCTCCTCTAAGGCAGAGCTTAGCCTTAGCCAGTGCTGGGATTTCCAACGGCGTGAAGGGACAAAGTGCCCTCACTGGGGACAGGCTTGGGAAGCAAATCCTGGTGGGAAATGGACCTTACGGAGCAGGTCCTGTGCCACGAGGTTACACGGGTCACTCATCCAGCCCTTCCTGGGTGTGCACCTGTAAGAGCTGAGCCTCAGGGGCTGGGGGATTGATCGCTGGCTCAGGAGTGAGCAGCTCTAGGTGAAGTCAAGGGTGATCAGCCTCAGCCAGACACTCAGTTCCCAGGGGATGCTGTGTGCCAAGGGTACCTCTGGCTATAAATTGCTTTGGATGTTTGAATATAGACCTCCTGTAAACTCAGACACTGCACAGGACACTCGTGTCCTCGCTCTGCCATCACACCCTCAATCACTGTCACTTGTTCAAGGTCACAAGAAGAGTCTGTAGTGATCCAGAATGAAAAATCCAGTTTGTTCACCCGCCCTATTTTTGTCCTGTCTTTGCACACAGCTTCCAGAATGTTTTTTCTGTTGTGTCCTGCGGGGAGCTCCTAGGGGCTGATGCATCAGGCTCCTCCCGAGCGATGTGTAGCCAGGACTGGGTTGTTTCTGCAGGGTGCTCTTGGAATCTGCTCTGAGAGGGAGCCCGGTGCTGAGAGCCTCTGGCAAGCAAAGCACTCAGGCCCCCATTAAAAACAGCAGAACAAGTTTAATCTCTGGATGGCAGGGAAGTTTGCCTCGTCAGCAGTGTTTGATCCAAGTTTTCAAGGCAAAATTGAAATCATTCTTCACCAGGCTCAACACATTGATCTCCAGAAGAGAGCACTTGTAAATAAGCTCCTTGAGAATGTGTCACCCTCTTTCTCCTCCAAAGCTACTCCTCCACGAGAAGGGCAATCCTCGAGGATGCTCTGAAAGCAGGAAGGCTCCGCAGAAATGGCTTCAGGGAATGTCTCTCTCATCCCTGCTCCAGTCCACCATGGCATGCACACATCACATGCTCCAGATCACAAGCCGTTGCAGTTTTAAGTTTTGAATTAGCTCTTGGCTTCTTGAAACAGCTGGGGGAGTGTGGGGCCCCCTGCCTGGTGTAGCCGTGCTGGTGTAACTGGTGTAACTGGTGTTAAGTGCCATTAACATCTTGTGTGATGTGATGGGGCAGGATGCTGAGCACTTCAGATCTGAGCTTCAAGTATCTTTGACTGCAATAAGCCAGTTCATTAGCATCGAGTTAAGAACACGTTTAAGTGATTTGCAGGATTGAACCCAGCCAATGTGATTTTCAAATGAGATACATTTCCATGGGTCTTTTTCCTTAGGTTTGTTGGATTTTAAACGGGTTTGAAAGGGTTCTGTGGCAGTTGCCATGACCTACTTCAGGGCAGGGACTGGTGAGCGTTTCCCTTGGCTCTGTGATAACAGTTTCTCTCTAAATGCGGACTCGACCCCTTGAATGTAAATTTCCTGTGAGGGAAAAAAAAGATATTGAGTGTTATGTCAGTGGGGCAGGTGTGAAATTCCTGCTCTGGGCTGGCTCTGGGCACTCTGGGCTCCCCAGGAAGGGACAAAGGGGCTTCTCTGTGCCCCATCTCTCTCTGAGCCCTGTGGGTGCTGCCTGATGGTGGGGCACCCCCTAACCCACAGTGTCCAGTTGGATTCTGGGCTGAGCAGAGCCTGGCCCAGCCTGGCGTGCTCAGGGCTCGTCCAGCACGTGGAGCCTCCTGGGGTCTGCCAGGACACAGGGGCAGGAGCAGCTCTGGCTGTCCTGGAAACCTTGTGGAGAAAGGATGTGGAGCCATGGAAGGATGGGAGAGAATGGATGAGGGGAGATGCAGGCAGGAGATGAAAGAGGAGAAGGCGGTGTTTGGAAATGAGGTGAAATCGTCTTTAACGAGGCACTTCAGAAAGAGCTCAGTCACTTTAACTCACAAAGGAACTTCTGGTGGTGAAATTACCTGATCCTCTCGTGCTGGTTTCCCACCACCCTGTGCCTCCCCTGGAAAGGGACCGGGAAAGGCTCTGGGGGGATGTTTGTGATCGATGGGGCTCGGAATAAACGGATCTGAAAAGTTTAGCAGCCGACAACAAACTGAAGGCATTAATAACTGCTGCTTTCCAGTCAATGGGATTGATCAGCAAATTCCCTTTATTTCTGAATGATCACTGTAGAAAAGCAGAGTGCTGGGGAGAGGTGTCCCTGCAGCAATGACACATGATTGCAGGCTGGGCCGCACAGCCCGGGCTGGTGACACAACAGATCATTCATAATTGTCAGGCAAATTGCACAGCTGGTACCGAGCGTTAAAAATATGAGCCATAAGAAGCATTTTATATCGATTTTTGTTTCGTTGGAAACAATATAAGGCTGTCTTAAAGGACTGAGAATGGGCTGCAATTGATTCTCTTTCCCTTTGTGCAAATTCTGGTAGGATTTGATATTGGATATTAATGTAGGATTTATTAATGTTTTTTTCTTTCTCTTCCACTTCTCTGTCGCTGTAGGAGAGGTTGGGAGGCACAGGAGATGAAGCAGAACTCAGGGACAGTTGATGCCAAAGGGCACAAGATCCATTGAAACTGGAAATTTCACAGCTCCTCTGGAGAAGGGGAAAAACCAAATCCAGAGTCCAAAATGAACCTCACAGGCCAGAGACTCCTGACTCCTGGCAGGTGGGCAGGGTCTGCTGCCACCAGCTCCCCAGCTCATTTCTACTTCTCTGCCAGGTATTGAGGGTACTGCCAGTTCCTCCTCACTGCAGTGCAGACACTATTATTAAACCTGAAATATCAGGCCTGTTTTAGCAGAGCTCAGATGGCTTTCAGGTGGAAACGCCCTCACTGTGAGCAGGCCCACGTCCAGGGGGTGTTGCTTTCACGGGGGTTTGAGGAGCCCAGTGGCAGACAGAGACGTCCCCCCTCTGTGCCAAATAACGATGTTACTGCATCTGCCTGGGGTTCAGCTCCCCTGCTTTGATCTGAGCACATCTCCTGGCTCTCCCATCTCCCCATTTGGAGATAATAACCACCCAGCCCCTCAGCCATGAAGGTTACACATCCATCCTTCCTCCTGTAAGATCTCGCGTTATTTAAGGTCCCTCTTACATGAAAATGAGATGTAATCACCCTTCACAGGTGAGATATTCCGAGGGGCTTCGTTCCACATTGTTCTGCATTAGGCTGGTTCACTGTGGGTCATTTGTGCTGCCTGGGGGGGGTGAGGCCACTCGTGCTGTGATGGCACTGTGGGTGTGCTTTGCTCCTGGTTTATCCTCCTGAGGAGGCTGCAGAGATGGGCACAGCACCAGGGCTGGGTGAAAACTGAACCAAAGCAGCCACTTATGTTCGAGTCACTTTGGAAGTGCTTAGTTTGTCCTTTTAAAACACTTTCCTGCTGCCAATACCAATGTGATACGAGGGCAGATGTTACTTGTTTTCCTCTCCTGGCATCACCTGCAGGGTGATGTGGCTCTGCTTGAGGGGAGCCCAGTGCACCTGTGCTGGTTATCAGGGGCTTCATGTTGGGATCAGGATGGTCCAGGGCTGGTCCCAGGGAGGGTCCAGCTGTGGGGATCAAATCCCACCTCCAGAACCGTGTCAGTGTGTTCTTGACTTTTCAGAACAGCAGCTCTGCTGCAGCTCAGCCCTTGGAGCAGCAGCTCCTCCACCAACACTGGCTGGTTGGGGTTGGTTATTCACATCCTCCTGTTAACAGCAAATACCCCAAACTGCCAAAATAATCACAGGATCAAAGTTACTCACAAACATGTCAAGGCCTGAAGCTGCTCAAGCTGGTCAGATTTACATAGATCATATGGCTAAATAATTGGAGCTAAGCAGATTAGGGTGTTATGCCTGTGATGAAACGATCCCTGAATGTGCCACGGCCTCGTGCCAGGGCATTATGAGAGGAGGGAAAATCCTTGTTTACTGCCAGTGACATTCAAGTGACAGTGAAAGCCCAAAAAACACCTGGAGCTGTTGCTTTCATAGATGCTAAAAACTAAAAATTAAAAATGGGAGTCTTATCAGGAGCCCACAAAGAAAAGATGTGCCAGGAAGACAAGACAAATCTCTGGTTTTCGATGTTTGTGGCTGTGGGGAGGATGAGGGGGAGCTGGAGCAGCTCGTGTGTGGGGCAGGGCAATGCTCAGGTCTCCTCTCAGATGTGCTGATGTTCCTGTGGTTGTGGTGGCTCTGGCAGATCTGCACAGATCCAGAGATACAAACAGCATCAGCGCACGGATCTGCATAAATTACTGACAAATTCACCTCAAAAGCCAAGCCCCAACTCCACGGTTAAAAATAGTGACAGAACTTCAAAGGGGCAATAGGCATGATTTATTTTTAAGATAATGTGGATAATTTCAAGTACCCAAGGAAATGCTTATGCTGCTTTCCATGGTGTTCTGCATAATCTGCTGTGTCCAGCTAAGATTAGATGAAAGCCAGCTCAGGATCTTTTTTTCCCTTCCAGCATTAACTATTTGACTTCTCTTTATCCCGAGATGAGGGTGCAGAGCTTAATGTGCAGAATTCTTGAAAACCAAGTGAAAAAACCTTTCAGGGGCGATGGAAGTGCAGCCAGGAGTGTTCTCTGGTGCCTCAGCCATGCAGGGAGCTCAGCCTGTCCCAGAGCCAGTCTCTCCTCACCCTCCCACTCCTTCTCTTTGAGTTGTTTGTGGCAGCAGAGGGAGGATCGATGCCTTGGGTGCCAGGGCAAGGCACTGTCTGTGTGTTCTGGCCATGATATCGACAGCCTGGCTGCTTTTCCTGTGTCCTCCACACTTCGTTTGGGAGAAGTACCGCAATTATCCCCTGGTAGTCATTTCAGGAACGGCAGCGACTTGAAAAGAAAGCAAAATGGATACACGTGATTGAAAGAAAACACTTTAAATATTGAACTATTTTTCTAAATGGTTCAATATTTTCAATTTTGTTCAATTTTCTATCTGCCTGGGCACTTAGCATCCATGGAGCCGCTTTGTGTGAGCCTTAACAATGAACATTTTACATTCAGGGTGTTTAGAGCAGCAGAAATAAAGGAGGGTCCATCCCCCTGCTCCCTTCCTGGCTCTTCTGCACCTCTTCCATGTGCTCCCAGGCAATTTCCAAACCCTCAGATCAGTCTCTTCCCCCCATCCACAGAGTCCTGCCCAGCCTAATTGTCACTCTGCCTTTCATTAAGCCAAATGCAGACTTTTGATCTACTTCTTTGGAAGAGCTTTTGTGCTCAGCATTTGAACGAACCAGTCCCCTGTTTACAAGATTTACATCAAAATAAGGTTTCTGGAAGAGAAAATGCAGCTTAGCAAAATAAAAAAACAAAAAAACCCCAACTGTGCAAAGCCCCGAGAGAACTAATTCATCTGCATCTCAGCAATAATAATAATAATAAAACATAGGATGAGGCAGGCTGGCTTGGCAGTGCCGAGCTGCAGCAGGGATGGGATGTTCTGTTCTCCACCTCTTGGATGCTCCAGGCTGGAAGCTCTGTGGCTCTGTGGGATGGAGGTGCTGCAGCCCTTTGGCTGTGGAAATCCTGTCCCCCTGGGGGTTTGTGTTGGGGTGACCCCCGAGAGCCCCGAGCTGGGGTTGGGTCCGTGGGCTCCCAGCCCTGTTCTGGGCTCTGCTCAGCCCTGGGGTGAAGGGGTGATTCTCCTGCCCTTGTTCCACACATACACCCCGTCACTTAGGGAAAAATCAATTTAGGAGCTGACAAAAGCTGGAGGAAAGTGCAGCAGTTAATTAATAGCCCCGTGTCTCGCACAGTTGGCTCCAACAGCAGACTCCAGTGTCGAAGCTAATTGGGAAGTCAGGCCAGATCCTCTTCTACAGAGCAAATTCATGTTAATAAGTGATTTCTGTATTCAAGGATAGTTTTTATTCAATTTCTCGTACTTTATTTTGACTGGCGAGTCAAATATTCTTGAAGTATCAAAACAATCTTTGTAGCTGTGTAAGTGGAGTGTGAGGATGTCATTAAAACTGAGCCCAGCTTGATCTGGGTGCTGGCAAAACAACTTCAAAAGTATCCCAGTTATTCCAGAGGAAAGGAGCTGCCTTCTGTCGGGATGAAAGGATCCACTGGAGGGTGGTTTAAAGGCAGGGCTGGTCCCGGGCTCAGGGAAGGCTGTCTGGGCATCCTGCGTGGAACTGGCCCGGCAGAGAAAAGGAATGTCAGGCAGGTTAATTCAACAGACTTGTGGGATGAGACGTTTCACTGGAAAACTGTTAAAGAATTGGGGTTTAAATGTCCTTGTTCTGAAATGCTGGTCTGGCAACTTCCCTGTGTCCTGACAGAGGTACCTGTCCAGCTGGTACCTCTGGCATTCCTCTGCCCCAACTGCAGGTAAACACGGCTTTAATTTTGGGGTTGAGGCAGTAAAAGCAGGTCAGGATAAAGTGTGTTACAGGTTCACACCACCTTCCTTTACGAGGCAGTGGCGTGAAACCCCTCAGGTGTGTGAGAAGTCAGTTCCCCCAATATTTCTCTCAAACCCCGTTTGCATCAGCCTGACCAAGTCGTGCAGTTCTCCCAGAAGGTCACTGTGCAGTGAACGTGCAGCACAAACTATTTCTGCATATTAACCAAAAAAAAAAAAGAAAAAGAAAAGAAATGGAGATATTTTTCTGTTTGCATGCAATTTTTAAGAAGCTGAGAGCAAAGAACTATAAAGTTTCCTTTTATAGATGGAGGAGACAGCAGTGGAGTGCGCTAAAGTGAGCGAGCAAAACCCAAGGTGACATTTAATTTTAGTCATAATAAGCAGAGGCAAAACTCCTCTTATTAAAGACCTAAGGCAAAACTGTTGAGCGCGTGAACTCTGGAGCTGAGACACCACTGGGAGCAAAGCGAGATGGGCTGAGACACCTGGAGCAGGATTCAAAGAGCCAGGCTTTCATTTTAGGGCTGAAGAATTCGAGCTTCTCTGCTAAGCACTGAATGAGTAATGCCAGTTACAGGGGGATGAGCTGCTCTGCTCCTCAGCTTCACACCACGGGAATTCTCCCCTGGATAAGGCAGGGCTGGTGCTGAGGCCAGGCTGGGCTGCAGCCCCAGGAGTGTGACCCTGAGCATCCCCCTCTCCCAGGGTGTGGGAGTGATTCCCATGGGAAAGGTGGGGAGGGAACTGGAAGCTGTGCCCGCAGCACTGAAGGGCTGAGTCCTGCCCAGGTGCTGCTCCTGAACCCAGGCAGAGGCAGCTCTGGAGGGGCCAGTCCAACCAAATCATCTTCCATCCTGCTGGAGACAGAACTTGCCACCTCTCATCTGAAAACCTTGCAGCCTGTGGGAGGGGAGAACCCGGCTCAGAATTGGAGCTGACAGGGAGAGAGCATCCAGGATGAAGTATTTTCTTCAGCAGGTGACCAGCCTGTGTCCCATCTCAGCCATGTTTTGCAGAAATGCCCATTGAAATCCCAGCTGTAGAGCACAGAGAGACAGAATGTGTTTGCTTTTACAGGCTCAGGGGTGAAGCACGAGGATCCCCACCTTGTGCTCTGCTCCAGCACAGGGCTGTAGTTTGTGGGGTTGGGGGGTGTTGGTGGAAGGGGATCATGTAACCCCCTCCCTGCTCCAGGCACAGCAGCTTTCTGTGACCCCTCGTGCTGCAATCCTCCCCAGTTTCCCTTCATTTGCAGTAAATTCTCCTGACTGAGGTTCCCAGAGGGAGGAGAGCCCTTCGATAGGTTTCTCTGCGGATGCTGATTCCTGGTGGCAGCTCTGACTGCAGGTAATTGCCCAACACCTTTTTTGGCAGCACTTTCTAGAAAAGAATTAATAAAACCTAATAAGGCACGTGGAGAGTTGTGCAGCTCCACTGGCTGCCTGGCACACTGAGGAGTGACACAGCAGGACAGCAACTTTCTGCTCCTCCAAGGGGTCCCAGCAGCCGAGTTCAGCTCTGAGCCCGAGCTGCTCTCTGGCCATGGCACCCCTGGAGCTGTGCTGGGAGCAGATGTGGGGCAGGGGTGGCCCACAACAGTCTTTGCCAGTGAGTCCCACGTGTGTTTGTTAATACAGGTGCCTCCACTTAGATGGAAAAGAGGCCTCAAAGCCCAGCCTGGCTGCTGCAGGACAAGACATTTGCAGGTTTGCCCTCCCTGTGCATGTTTTCCTGTCGCCACATCCTGTGACGGTGACAAATGGTGTGCTGAGGCTTCGGGTCACGATTCCAACCTGGGTCACTTCTGCTCACGTAGGATCTCCCAGCAGGGGCAGGAAGATGTTGCTGGCAGCTGTAATAACTTACCTGGACCATAACCATGATCTCTCCTGGGCCAGAGCGTGGAGCTGCACTGCAGGTGGGGGAACAGGACAAGTGCTCCCAAATCCATCCCTGAGTCTCTGCCTCATCCTGGATCAGAGCAAGGCTGCCTGGCCCGGGGCACAGCTCTGGGGTTGTGGCACTGAGCTGCTGTGTCTTGGTCTGTGACAGTCAGCAGAAGGCAGCAAGGGGCACCCCACTGCCCAGGGCTGGCTGCAGAGCCCGTGTGAGGGTGGGTATAAATAGCTGCAGAGCTGAGCGGGTGAGTGGGTTATACAATGAACCTCAGCGCTCTCAGAGCCAAAAATACCTGCAGAAATGATGGGCAGTTTGAATGACACTCGCAGAGTGCTGCTAATGGCAAAAAATTGCTGCCACGTTGAGCAGAGTCCCTGTCACCGAGTGACTCATCCCGTCCTGCCCGGCTGAGCCGCAGTTCAGGGCTCAGTCCCTGCTCCCCCCTCCCAATTCTGCTGCAGGAGGGGGGGGATCAGCACACAAAGGGGTGCCAGCATTTCATGGCACCCTCAGCCTCGTGCCTCAGGTTTCAGGTCAATGTTATTTTCCTTTTCCATTTTGTGGGATGACAGGAGGACTGATGGCACTCACCTTGGCAAGGCAGCGAATCCTCCCTTTGTTGCTGGATAATAAGGGACAATAATTCTCAGAGAGCGAGCAGGAGACAGAGTTTTTGTGAAATGTTCCCATTTCGTCTATAAACCTGTCTCTATTTTTCAATCCTAAATGGCCCTTGAATTGAAATCCCGGTGTCTGAGCCGTCTCCATTCAGTGTGAAGACTGCAAAGAAATGGAAACTGTCCCGAGCTGCTCAGCCCCTGGAGCAGGGACGTGTTTCACAGTGGATGTCTTAACTATGTCTTGCTGCAGAGCTGCGATGATTTTATGGTCATGAGGTCGGGACAAAGGGTATTGAGCTCATCCTCTGGCTCCATCCCTGACCCTGTGTGGCCTTGGGCACTGTCTGTGTGACCTGTGACAGCTGCAGGGTCAGTGTCTGCTCACCTGACGGGTCCTGGGGGCAAAGCAGGGACCAGCCCATGGGGTAAGTGCAGCCCCTGCAGCCGGACACAAAACAGGCATTTCCTCCCCTCTCCTCCCTTGGATCACAGCTCCCCTTGGCTGTTTCTTGGACACAGGAGCTGAAAAGATTCCAGCCCCCCTTGGGGAGTGTTCTCCAAAACCCCTAAAATGGAAAGAGAGGATGGAAATTTCCAACCCCTCTTGCAAGGAGGGAGTTCCCAATGAGAGCTGCCCCCTTGAAACTGGGCCCTGTGGAACTCCAAAATCCTGTTTATTTTCCTCTGGAGCACTGAAGTACCACTGGGCTCCCTTGGCTGTGCCTGAGCTCCTTCAGAGAGCAAACCCAGCCCCATGTCCCTGCCTGCTCCCAGCCCTCGGCTCCCCCAGACGTATATTAGTAGTTGCATGACTCAATTGTATGAGTTGTTGCATTAAATTACATGGTGCTACTCAAAAAGAATGTTAATTTAGTTTTCATACAACTGTGTTCAACTTAATTTTTAATCAGATCTGACAGCAAAAATTTAAATCAAGTGCTGCATCTTGGCTCGGAGGGGGCCGAGTACACGGGGAACTGAAGGGATCAGGACAGTGTGAACACAGCTCCTCGCTGGATGTGTGGGAGGCACGAGTTCTCTCTCCTCTCCCAGTGAGCTGAGCTGGGAGGAAGAGCTGCTCCGAGCTCTGGGGCTGGGAGGCAGAGCTGGGGCTGCTCAGGCGCCGTGTCCAGACCCTGATGGACACAGGGGCTGGTGGTGGAGGCTCAGCAGCAAAAGTCGATTAGAAATCAGGCTTTAATCTTTGTCATTTCTCTTTGTGATGTGGTCAGTGCTGCAGGCTGGGGAGGGCGAAACCCAAGGTAATTTTCAACCCAGAGTGTGTAACTGTGACACAAGTGGAGGCGACAGGGAGAGTTTTCTGGGCAGTTTCAGCATCACTGAACTCCTCGAAGTGGAAAAGCATCTCCCAAATGGAGCCAGGGAGAGGCACGGCCTCTGCTCAGCACATTCAGGAGATCAGGTCCTGGAGATAAAGGACAGCTAATTAGGAGAGGTTGGCTAATTACAGAAAAAATAAACCACTAAACTTCTGGCAAGCCAGCAGTCTGTTAATGACAGTAATATCAGGGGGGAATTCAGGGAGCCCTGCAGGTCCCCAAACATCCCCACAGAACCACTGAAATGCTCCTCCCCTCCTGCTTTACATTTGAAGTGTGTTAATCTGCTGAAACCACCGGTGGCCACTTGTCCAGCTGCAGGGGAAGGGGCAAACGTGGGCTGGTGCTCTGGGTTTCTCTCATTCATCAGCAGGAAGGGAAGGCTTTTCCCTCTCTGGGAGCAGCCTGCATCCCTGCCTGGCTTCTAATAGGAAAAGCAAGACCTGTATAAATCCATAATGGCTGCAGTAATCTTTCTTCTCCGTGAGAAGCTGGTATTAATCAGGAGTGTCACAAACTATGAATTTTATTGTGGTGATATTCATTACACGTGATATACAGAGGGAAAACGTGATGCAGCAAGTGCAATGAATTGCATTTGTTGCAATGACTGGAGCTAAGTGGAAATAAATTAAGCGTGATGTGTTTTAGGAGGTTCTGTATTCTGCAACACGGATAAAAAACTGTCCAAAAACGTTGATACAGAAAAGATTCCTGAGGTGTAAACAGAGCTACAAACAGCAAAAGTAAAATAAATTCATTTTGATGCACGGAGACACATCTTTTGCTGTGCACTTAGCAGTGGGCTGCTGAAGGCGAATATTCCTTCTATTCTAGAAATTTCCAGAGCCAGGATAATTGCTACCTGTGGTTGCTGTGGGAACCAGAACTTCTCAATTCCAGATTTCAAGAGCACAGAGTCTCAGCCCAAGGTGCCATATCAGTGTGGCTGGTGCCACAGCACAGGAAATGGGCCAATTTGTGGTTCACGCAAACACACTTTGAAGGGAGGGTTTTCTCCCAGTACAGACGTGGTTGGTGGGTTTGCTGGGAGAAAGGCTGGATTTGGGAGCTGAATGAAGCCTTTTCTGTCCCCGAGGGGGGAGAGGAGCCAGTGGCAACACGGTGGGGCAGCTGATCCCTCATTTTAAAAGGAGATATATCTGTGAATTTTTATGGCTGCTTAGGAAAGATCTTACAGCACAATTAAAATATTGGCTTTTGCTTAATCTTACTGAGGAACAGTGGACTGTTTATGGAGTAAAGGGAATAACAAGCTTGCTGTTGTTGTCATTTGAGGATTCTCCTCTCCAGGGAAGGAACAAACCCGACCCTGCACTGGAAATGGAAAGGAAAGATTTATCCTGAGACCACTGAGGCTGGAAGTCGGACAAGTGGTGCCAAAATGGCTTTTTCATTTCAAATATCTTTACTGCAGAATTTTAAGAAACTCAGACTTGATGTTTCCTTTAACACTTTCCTTGAAAACAGGTTTTGGGGCCAAAGCAAATGGAACCAGCTTTGGGTTGAAAATCTGCTTTGGATTTTAAACCCGTGATACGTAGTACAACTCTTTCCAAATTCCAATTAACTGGATTTTTTTTTTTCTTTGCATTTTTTTCTCCATAAGCCTCTATTCTCTATGCATTTTTAATAAGCTTTATCCTGGGAAAACATGAGAGCGCTGACTGCAAGTGAAAAGAATAAAAGCAGTCGCCGCGTCGCTCTGAAAATCTGAGAAGTGCTGGCAAGCTCAGAGGGTGAGGCAAAGCAACGAGGAAATCCGAGCTCTGTTCTTATTAGGAACTGTGAATAGAGATAAAACCTTTCACAGACCATGTCTGGCTGCAGAACTGCAGAGGACCAGCGGCAGATAAACGTGTGACAGGGCTCATGTGTGTGCTGAGAGCGGGACCAGCGGCACAAAACCTCGGTGTCCTCCTCTCCCTCGGAGTTTGGGACTGGAGGAGGAGCGGGGAGGCTGCCCCGGATCACTGGGAAAAGCTGAACACAGGGAGGAGGAGAAATCCCGTGGGAAGGGACACGAGGCTGCCCAGCGCCTGCTGCGTGTTTTCCTTCCCACCTGTTCGTGTTTGGTAAATACTGAGAAACAATATTTAGTTGTTTGGATGAAACACACTCCTGATTTCAGGCTAATCACTGGCAGTGCATGGCTGGAGCCTCCAGAGCTGCTGCTGAGGGGCTGCTGTTCCCAGGCTCTGGCGTGGGAACATTCCCTTTACCTGAAATCACACAGTTCCAGAAGTTTCCCCTGGCCTGTGTGTGCTGGTTGCTGTTTGCTGCTGCTCCCTCTGTGTCCTGAGAGCCCCCCTGGCTGAATGGGGGGTGCTGAAGGTGCCGGGTGTCCCACATGGGCAGGGGATGCTGCAGGGGGTCCCTCTGGGCTCCCTGGGGGTGTCACAGCCTCCCCAGCCCTGGGCACAGGGGCAGCTCCCCGGGGGAAGCTGCACAACAACCCATTCCCCGTCACAACTGATCAGCGTCAGCCCAGCTAATGGGCAACGCAAAACCCATTTAAAAGCTACATTTACCACTTGGCTGATTCCATTACGTCGTGTAATAACCAGGTGTCACATTTCCTCTCCAAGTGCTGATTTTAATGCTTTCCTGGCCTGCTGGGCCCAGCCCTGTGACAGGGTCCTCCTGCTGTCTGCCCTCTGCCCCAGGGGACCCAGGAGAGCCAGGAGGAGAGGGCACCTGGGGCTGGCAATGGGCAGGAGCCCGGAGCTCCAGAGATGGGGCGGAACTGCAGCAGCTGAGCTGGATACGAGAGTCCCTGCAGTCCCAGGGACACGGAGCTGAAGCCCCTCAGGTTTCCAAGGCTTTCCCTGGCCCTGGTCCCCGGGTGCTGATGGCCTCGGCTCCCCCAGCAAAGGCTTCCCAGCTGGTGGCTCTGGGAAAGGAGCAGCCCCTTGGTTATTTCTGAGGTCTGAGGGTTGAGCACATTGGGTTTTAATGTCTCTGTGTAACCACCACTTTCACTGAATTATGTATGATCCCCTTCAGAAAAGGGATGGGTTTCACTTTCTGCATTGGATGGTTTTTAAGGGGAGCACGTGTTCCTGCCTTCCCTGCTCTGGAATAGTCAAACTGGGCTTTTCTGCTTTGGGAAGCTGCAGGGACAGAGTGCCACCCCCAGAGTGCTGCTCTTCCCACTGGGGTTCCAGCTCATCGGGGGGCTGGAGTCGGCTGGAACAATGAACTCCTAGTTTGCAGTGGGTCTTGTTTTAGAGAAGATATTTTTGCAAGGATTCAGGTGCTTAGTGAAAAGTAAATATCATTGGTGCTGCTCACCTGCCTTCCCACTGGGGCTGTGTCAGGAGCAGCTTCACACGAGCAGGAAAACACAGCACACCAGGTACAGGTGCTGCACAAGGTATAGAGAGGCCAAACAAGTTCTGCTGTGGGACTGGAATAGTCCTTGTGGAGCTAAAATGAGGATTTTAAGGCATAGACAGTGATTCCACTGGGCTGGATTTCTCCCAGAGTGACAACAAGATTTTTTCAGTAAACAAAATGCTGTGCACAGAACTCCTTGATCTCCATCTCTTCCCTGTACTTATGAAGCAGAAATTCCGTTCTTAGCTTTTGCTTTTCTTCTGTTTTCCTTCCCCTTTGGGTCCTGAAATCTCCCAGATCTGCAGCCGTATCAGTGAGTGTATCTGGAATTAGAAGGAAACCTTCTCTTCAGGCCTTGCTGATCCTTTCTGTTCTTAGCACGCAAGTGCCAGAACAAAAGCCCATGAGTTTGCAGCTTGCACTGGAGCTGTCTTAGAGGGATCTGAAATTCCTGGGAGTTCTGAAGCTCCTGCCTGGGTGTCTCGAGTCAGGCATCAAAGATCTCTTGTCATTTTTACTCCTTTGTTTGTGTTTGTGCTCTGCTGTGTGTGTGTTACCCGTGGTGGTTTTATCTGTAGCTACAGTTTTATAGAACAAGATTAAGGATGTAATTGCTGTCTTTGATTCTTAACGAGATCAAGCAGAGTGACAGAAGTGCCAGTGGAAGGTTTGGTAAACTGCTCAGTTGTTTGTGAGGAGGAGCGTGTGGAGTGGATGTAGAAGGAAATGTTCTGGGTGCAGGTGCAGAAATAAAGAGAAGGGATGGCACAAGGTTTTGTTTTCCTCTTTGAATTATCCTTTGCTCCTCTGAGATACAGGAGTGATAAGTCTCTGAGAAAGAAAAACCTTCCTCCCGGTGACCTTACGGATTTAAGATCTATTTCTAAGCCAAATTTTCATAAAAAAACCTGCCACACAGAATCTCCAGATTAAACCTCATTTTATTTTCAGGCAGACATGACCTTTCCCAGCTTTGGATATTAAATATCACAAAACCTCCTGCAATTTAAGCCGAGGATTTTACATTTAAATAAATGTAACTTAAAAGCAAAAGTAACTTCCCTGCAGAGCACAGGGGAATGCAGGGCTGGGAGGGAGGAAGCACATCCCTCTCTTCCAAAGAGACCCCACAGTTCATACCCGGGGGGGGATCTGAGCCCCCTGCCCAGCCCAGGGGACAGGGGACAGGCAGACACTGGTACTGGGCTTTGCAAAGAGGGAAGAGAAAACACCACCTGGTGTGAGAACACTCCTTTTGCTGTGCTCATCTTCACTGAGGAATGCATCATTACAGGGGGAGAATGTGCTGCCATCAGCAGATTCCGTCCCTCTCCCTGCTGGAGAACATGAACACGGTTGTAAACCAAAGTCTGGCTAATCTGCAGGAGCTTTAAACTTCAGCAGGGTTTTGCCATCCTTCCCTTTCAGCTGGAAAGGCCCTTTGGGTAACAAATGCTTGGCGACAACAACTCAATGTTATTCTGTGTAACAGAATTAAATTCAGTGGCTGAGCCCTGGTGGGTGGAACGAGGGATCTGGGCTCCATCAGCACGTGCTGAGCTGAGCCTGAGCCACCAGCAGGAGGAAGGTGAAGTCTCCACAGCAAAGGGCAGCTTGGATGGAGGTGAATGTTAAATGAAGGAAACAGTGTTGGACAAAGCGGGGCCAAAGTAAATAATCTGAGTTTGAGCTGGGAGGGTGATTTTGGAAGGTTTCCCATGGTTTTGTTCTGTTGTTTGGGATTTTTTTTGGTCTTGCACTTAAATTTTCATGAGAATTAAAGGTCCCACCCACAAAGCCATCTTGTCCCCAAGACACCTCCCTGCTTCCAAGCCGGCAAAGCTGATTCACTTGGCTAATTCCAGCAGATGAGGTGTTTGAGAGCCCCTGATCCCAGCACTGCTGCCCAGGGCTGCACAGCCACCTCCCCTGCCCCACCTCCCAGCTGACACAGCCCAGGGGACAAGGTCTGAGGAGCCAGAAACACCCAAAAGTCCGAGCAAACCCCCAGTTTCCTGACGTGTCTATTCAGGCCAAATCCGTGAGTTGCCATGGAGATGTGCTGAGCACGGGCACGATGCTCCAGCGATGGAGTCTCACAGCCAGAGGCGTCTGTTCATCTTATTTTTATCAATTTTTAAAGAGGGTACGATGGTGGTACGTATCTCCCCCACCTTCCCCTCGCCTTTTGCGAGGCTTGGCATTTGCACTTACCGAGAGCAAGGGCTGCAGCCGCTTTGAAAATGAGCCTTAACGAAGATGAAGCGCCGGCGTGGGGAACGTGTGCTCTGAGGGGTGGAATTCAGTAGCAGGGAGCTGCCACCTTTGACATACGGCTCCAGCTCTAATGAGGGGGAGACTGACAGCCCAGGAGAGGTAAAAGGAAGATGTGCCTCTGCCTTTGCCTCGGGGGTCACGGCTGAGCCGGGGCCTCTGACCAGGTCAGGAGCAGAAAATGGAGCTTTTATTTGTGGAACTCTGACTCGGTGTCCCTGCGCACGGGGACGTCCTGCAGGACGTGTGGGAGCTCACAGGGATGTGCAGCCAGAGGGTGGCATGTCCTCAGCAGAGGCTCCACATGTGCAGCAGCATTTGAAGCCCTCCCACAACAGCCACCACAGGATATAAATGCTGAGTGGTAACAGCGTTCTGAGAAGGAAATAATGATTTAATACAGAGCGAGAATCTGTGTTTGCCTCATTTTCCACCTGATTTTATTTAGCCAAGTGCCATACAAGACTCAACAACGGGAACATTTCCTCTTCAGACAAGAGCCAGGCAGTCTCTCACCTGCCCCATCCACTGAGGCTGTGACAAGCCTCTATAAAAATGACACAAAGAACCACACAGGCTGTGAGCAGAACCAGCACGGGGAGAGGGGAAATAAAACCATACAGTCCTTGTCACCACTCACCCTGTGCTGCTCCTGCCCAGCCCAGAGAGCCGCTGGCACTGCTGTGTCCCCGCACACACAAAGTGTCTCTGCCAGCCAACAGGATTCACTCTGGAGCACATAACACAGAATTATGACAGTCATTTGCCTGGGTATTATCTAATCGTGGAGCTAAACTGAGCTCTGTGCTGATGTGGGCACGTTTTCTACATGAGTAACCTGCAAAGAAGATACTCCAGATCAATGTCACCTGATTTTGCTCGGATTTAATCCCCTTTATTTATTGCACCATTGTACCTGTTTATTATTGTCCATTTCTCTTCCGTTGTTTTACCTGGTGGCACCTGCAGCGTCTGATCCTGCAGCAGGAGCTGTGGGTGAGGACGGCACAGCACCTCCATGTCCTTCTCTGCTTCGATGTGGGAGTAAGAGAGGGAACACAGAGAAAACAGAGGCCAAAAACCTGCACAAGTCCTGGCAGTGAGGGCTCTGGGGCAGCTGCCCACCCTGTCCTGTGCAGAGCTGGGCACCTGCGCTGTGTCTCAGCGAGGAGGAGGAGGAGGAGGAGAAGGAGGAGGATGCTCTGGATGCTCAGGAGTTCCTCGCTGAGCAGCGCTGGCTGTCGGCAGTTTATCAGCCCTAATGATGCCAATTAGCCCCGCCACGGGCTCTGGATCTAGGCTGGCTCTACGACCTGGCAGCGAACCTGTGCTGGGCAGGGCACCTCAGCCCTTTCCCTCGGGTTATTGCAGACTAAGCAGCCTGGCCAGATGCTGCAGTTGGGTGCACAGCTGGGCAGGGCGGGCACCAGTGCCTCGCAATGTGGCTGCTTGAGGGCCCTGGTTTGCAGGACCGGTATCAATCCTCATTCCAGGCAAAGTCCCTTTCTCAAATGCTCCAGTGAAGTGGAATTTTGTGCAGAATAAGGTGTTATTAACCCAGGTCTGCACTTCCTGGCGAGGAATGAGCCCTGCCACCGAAACCATTCCTCATCAGTGAACCCTGTTAAACTGTGATTAGCAGAGCTCCCAGCGCAGGGAAATGCAAACCTGTGACCTTTGCAGCTCTCAGCTGCACTGCATTTTAAGACACATTTTCTATTTTTCTTCCCAAAATTCCAGCAAAGTGATTTTTACAGCTCTGCTCGTCACTTCTCCACTTCTCCATTTCTGTTTGGCTCTCCTCTCTCTCTTGCTCACAGCTATTTTAGGACCAGTCTGGGCACCATCTGACAGCCCTCAATGCCAGTGCTTCGTCCCACATCCCAGTAACTGTCCTGTGGGTTGTGGGTCAGCCAGAGCTGGAGCCACATCCTGAAATGGGGCAAGAATGTCCTGCATCAACCCCGAGGTGGAGTGAGGGCGGGGGGGAGAGGACTGGGGAGGGTGGACACCCCAGAGCTCGGGGTTGGTGTGTCCTTGGGAGGGGCCACAGGGGAGCAGAGGAGACAGACAGAAAGACAGACAGACAGACAGACAGACAGCTGTGCCCAGCCAGGCAGTGCCAAAACCTTTGGGGAGCCGTGGAGGTTGTGATGGAACAGCCAAACCCCCGTGTCTGTCCAGGCACGTGAGAGAAGCAGCCCCAGCACAGCCATGGCATGGTTTGGGGGGGGTGAGAATCCAGAGCTTTTCCCCCAGCCAGTTCCCAGCAGAGCTGGCTGAGGGAAGCAGTGTCACCTCAGGTACCAGAGCTGCTCCTGGGGACAGGCTCCTCCATCAGAGCAAAGAGCTCCCAGCTGTAATTACTGGCTTTAAAAATCCTCCAACTTTGAAATGAAAAGAAAGTTTCAGCATAAACCAGAAATTCATGTTGTAGGTATTGACACAGTCCTCACCCGTGTGCGTTGTCATAAACAAGGACGGGATAATTAGATATTTTTAACAGACAAAATTATTTTATTTGCTTCCCTGCCAGTTTCCATGAGCCCATCAGTCATCCCCTTCACAGACAAGATTTCTTATGTTCCCTGACAGGATAAATTATATGGTTCTCATCCAGCAAATCAGCTTTACTGTGCAACATTATCTCTGGCAAAGCGATGGCTGAGAAAATCATAAATTCTGTCCAGGTTTATTAGATCTGTCTTTTTTCCACATATTTATTTTATCTCAATCCGAAGTGCATTTTTTCCCTAATTATTAATCATATTAATAAGGATGGGAGGGGATGTGGCTTTTGGTAAGACAAAACCATGGCAATGATGATTGAGTGATGATGGCCTTTGACCAGAGGGTGCAGTGATGTGGCCTGGGAGAATCAGAGTTCAGTGTTTTAGAAAATACAGATTATTGGAATGACTTATTAATTATTGGCCTCCACATTTTCCCTGGTGAGGTGCCTGACAGAGCCCCAAAGATGGGCTTTGCAGGAGGAGAGAGGAGCTCCTCCCCACCACCTCCTTTGTTATCAGACAAGCTGATGAATCCCACCACTGATCACCTGGGATCACCCAGATAAAGGCAGGTGTGATGGGATGGGAGCTGCAGACCTCACTGAGCTGGGGACCTGCTGTAACGTGAAGGGTTTGACAATGAGCTTGGGAAGGAACTCGGGAGCAGGGCTGGCATTTGGGGACAATGAGGCTCACGGAGAGCCCTGCAGAGCTGGTTTGCAGCCAGGTGAGTCGGCAGCCCCTGTCCCACCTGAGGGAGGGCTGTGCCCAGCAGAACTGAGCTCAGGCTGAGCCCAGGGGCTGGGCAGGCTCTGGGCACTGCTGAGGACGTGGTGGGGCAGGGGACACTCCCCACCACTGTGCCCTGCCCTGTCACCTCCCATCATGTCCCTGCCCTGGCAAAGGTTTGATGTGCCCCTGGCATGGAGCAGAAAGTGCTGCTGCATTTATCGACTGAGCGAGCAGCTGGGTGCCAGGGGCTGAGGCGTTTTTCACATCACTTGTGCATAAAATGGTCGGTGTAATTCCACATCCTTTTATTCTCCCGGGCTTGTCAAAAGTGCTGAGAAATGAGGCTGGAAATGTGGGCTGGGGTGAGCGAGGCTGCGTTATTGTGGAAGTTATTGATTGAAGAGTGGGAGCAATAGCATTACAGCCTGAATCTCCTTTATTCTGTTAGTGAGAGGAAATAACATTTTCTTAAACTATGAGTCAATAAATAATTGCTTGTGACTTTTGTCACCTTTTTTGATAGTGGCTTTATGTAGCTCTGGGGCATTTTTGGAGGGAGCACAGCACTTTTGGCCCATGGAGCAGTGGAAGCTGAGGGTGCCAAGCAGGAGGGAAGGGCACAGTGGGGTCCCTGGATGTGCTGAGGGTGCCAGACAGGAGGGAAGGGCGCAGGGCTGAGGCTGCAGTGGTTTTGCAGCTGGGACAGTTCCCCAGGCAGTTCATTGCAGCCAGTGCTGTGAACGTGAGCCACGCGAAGACGTGTCGTCTTGCTTTCGAGGAGTAATGTTCTCCTGCTTCTTCTAAGTGGCATTGTGGGAGATAAAACTGTTTCTCAGAAACAGGCACAAGATCTGAAGTGACATTCCCTGAGAAAATGAATTCTGGGGCTAATTTCCCAGCGTGCAGGTTGAGCTGAGCAGTCAGTGAATGATTCTAACGCGGTGCTGGTGTGTTCATTAAGCTCCAGGTTTAGTTCCTTGGTTCTTGCTGCAGAAATCTGTGACCTTGAGGGCTCAGCGTGGGAGCCCGAGGCACTGGAGGGGTATTTGGGAACTCCTGTGTCTGCTGGTTTGGTTTTGTGGGCACTCCATGTTGTCTGATCATTCACCCAGATCACAAAACTTGTGGGGCAGAGGAAGCCAAGGTGGCTCTGCTCGGGGCTCTCTGGGGAGATGCCCAGCTCCCACACCTTGGCACAGCCAAGCCCCCAGGAAGGGTGATCCCCTCACAGCCAGCCCATGAGCTACAGAAATAGTGTCATTGAGTCTCTTGTTATCCATTTGCCTGACAATAAAAATAATTATTTTAAAGCAAGCAACCGGTCATTAAATCTCTGGATACCAATCGTGAGGAATTAACTCAGCATTAATGGGAATGCAATGTGCCATTAGTGAGGGTAGAGAAGTAAGAATTAAGTCACTAAATAAAGAATGAGAAATGGGTACAGTACGGGGACTGTACTGGGAGGAAACAGCTGGATTTTGGTGCATCTGACACGGGGAAATACTTTAGGGCAACTGAGAGACGTTCAGTGCAGAGGTGTTTCCCAGAGCCCCAGAAGCCAGTGTTTGGTGATTTCAGACTGTCCCTGGGTAGGTTCTCTTTGTCCTGGCTGAACCCATAGCTGGAGTGAAAGGGAACTGGCTGGTGGGGGAATTGCTTCTGGACCCGGGTATTTGCACCCTGAGAACTTCCCGCAGGGCAGGAGCAGCTCCCCGCTCTGCCAGTCAAATAATCCTCTATTTCCATCCTAATGAAACGCTCACCTCGATTCTAATGTCGTCCCGTCATCATGTTCTCCCATTGTACGGGAGCACAATCACGGTTTCAAAGGGCTCGGATGAAGTCGATGGGAGCTGGATGGGGGATGTTTTTCTCCCCGACAATAGGCCTTGTTAAGGCTTTTGTGTGCAGCTCCTGAGCACCGAGCGGGTAATCTCTGTCCTGACGTGGGAAGGGAAAATCCATACAGGCCGTTCCAAGCCCGTAGATTGCAGACGGTTGGTTCCCCAGGGGTGCCGAGCGAATGCTGGACCCCCAGTGACAGGAGACGTGATGAGCTCCCCCCGCAGCGGGACGGGGATGCTCAGGGAGGGGATGCTGGACCAGGAGAAGGCTCGGGGAGCAGGAGGGTCACTGATGGGGCCAGGCAGTGCTGGCAGTGGCAGGGAAGTGGCTGACAGGACCTGCTCTTCCTCTGCTCTTCCTCTGCCATGAGGGGCCCTGGAGCGGCTCTTGGACCATGTGGTGGGGTCCCGTTCCCCAGAGCATTTGCGGGCTCGGGGGGTGTTGGGCAGGAATCCAGAATCCTTTGAGATATCCTTTGATTTCAATGGCCTTTCTACGTCCTGAAAGGTGAATGCTTTGAACTGATGACTGGGATGGTTTAGGATGAGATGGGGATTCTATCTTACCTCCAGAGTCAATCAAAAACTACAACATGCGGGTTCTTAGGAAGATTGATTTATTAAAAGAAACTGCTAAGTGACACCCGTTCACTGGGCTGGTTAGGTAACAGGTAAATGGTCAAGAATGAAGGTCTCTACTTAAATGGTAAATGAATAAAAACTGAGGCAGAGAGAGGAAAATTTTCATCGTTTTGGTAATTTTGATATAATTATTTAATGAAAGTTAGGAAATACAGTGCAAGGATCACTTTTAAAGACTTTTTTTCCCTAATGCTTTATATAAGTACCAGAGAGTTTTCTTTCTTTCTGTGTATATTTAGATCAACCTCCTGCATCAGAGGTAAAATCATTTTGCTTAATTTTAGAAGCCCCTTAATTTCTTCATTACTTCGGTAGCGTTTCTCCCCAGCCCCACGGCCTTCAAGCCGGAGACATTTGACTAAAGACAAATTAGAGCCCGTGCTTCCTTTGTCTGCTCTAATGAGTGGCTGCCATTACCCTTGCGATGCTTCCAGGACTGTGAGCTCTTAAATGCCTCTTTCCAATAGGGAAGATATAATTTTAGTTTTGAACGTTTAAAGTTTAATTACACAGTAGCCCCTCTGCAGATCCTCCTCCCCCTTGTTTGCAGGTTGATGCTTTAAAATAGCTGGTGGGGGGGGATGAGGGGGTTCGTGTCCCCTGGCACATCCTCGGGGCTGGGGACAATGTTTCTGGCCACGTTGTTGTTTGGGCAGAGGGCTCCCGGGGCCCTGGGAATTCGGTGATTTCCACATCGTCTGAATGCCCAACAACTTTCCTCCCCAGCTCTTCCCTGACCCTGATCCACACAAACCCCAGCAGGACGAGCCCCCAGCTCATGGGGGTTTCACGGGGCAGATAATCCATGTTAAAATGTGCCACACAGGGCGTGTTAATAGAAGCAATTTTAATGTTATGTCGGTGCATTTTTAACAGTTATTTTTAAGAGACTAATGCCTTGCATTTGGCAACCCCCAGATCCCTCCTGAATCTCGCATTTCCCACTGGTTGATTGATTCCAGCAATTTCCCTGTTACAGCGAACCCAGGACATTCACATCGTGTTCCCCACGTGTTTGTGGCATGAAAAAAAGCAACTCGGATTTTAACAATCATTTTAAGTGTCCCTTCATGACCAACGAGCTGCAAAGGAATATTTTAAATCAAAATAATGAGGTTTCTACCAGTGGCTTCTCTTCCCTGTGCCTTTAGTGAGAAACAGCTGAGATGTTCCACTGTTGGTGCTGCTCTGCCCTGGCAGCTCCAGGGGCCTGTCCCTGCTGCCTTCCCCCAGGATTTCAGCTGGATGCAAACGTGAAGTGAGTTACCAGCACATCCCTGGCCATGATGAGTGGCTGGGGAAAGGATGTGAGTGGGATTTTTCTGGAGCCCTCCCACCTACGGTGATGAGTTGTTAGAAGGAACAGATCCTGGAAACCCTCAGCTTTGTGACCTTCCTCCTCCAGCTGTAAGAGCAATTAACTGTCTGTTACAAGTGGCAGGTCCTTCCGAAGGACCATTTTGCTGGTCCTAATAACAGTCATTGGGAAAGGAGAGAGAGAGAGGGAGAGCCCGGGCGATGCTGGTGAGTCACACCAGATGATTGTTCTCAGGCCTGAAGCTGACTGGAAAGGACTCTGAATTTTCCAGAGTTCCAAGGGATCAGGTCTATGAGCCCAGGCAGCCCCCAAGGCTCCCAGAAGGCGCAGTGACCACCCCGGGGTGAGGGGTGACAGTGACACGGAGCAATGTGGCACCGAAAGGGTCCATTGGGTCTCCCCTGCAGAGCCGTGGGATATCAGGAGGGCAGGAGGACCCAGGGACAGGCACAGAGATGTCGTGGTGATGCTGGCCCAGCCCTGATGAGGAGTGAGGAGCTCCTGGGGTGCTGCAGCCTGAGCCTGGACATGGTGAAAAGTGTTCAGGTAAAAAACATCCCTGTTCCTTCTGGATAAAAGAGGGCAGCTGGAAGGAAGGACGGTGGGCTTCTGCAGGAACACTAGTCAGTCTTCAGAGGTTTCACACGTTGCTTCTGTCTTTTCTTTCCCTGGAGGAGTCGCGCTTCCCTGCAGTGGGAATGGCATCCCAAACACCAGCTGCCCCTTCCCTGGCAGAGGCTCCTTGTCCCGGCTGAACCCTTGGGCAGAGCTGCTGCTGCAGGAGCTCTGGACGTGTCTGGGTGTCCCTGGTGTGACCAGGCCTGGCCCAGGGAGCTGTAGGTGTTGTGACAGCCTCATGCAGGGGAAAACACTAAGGCTAAAAATAGGAAAGCTCCCTCCATGTGTGCCAGTTGCATTAAGAGCACAGAGAGCAAACGAGGCAGAAACTGCTCTGTCTGTGGCTGCAGGAGGAAGGGGAAGGAGTCGGGGCTGCTCCTTGTGCTGGGCTGGAGAGGCCAAGGTTCTCACAGGATGCTGAGGGTGCCCAGCAGGAGACACCCCCAGCCCACCAAAAGCATTTCAGGGGCATCATCTCCTGAATTCTGGTGAATCCAGTGACTGAGTCTCTGGGCCAGCAATGCCCTTTGGGCTTTCAGATGCAGCTGTGGAAGGAGGAGATGGGGCTGGATGTGCAAATCCCTGGAGCTGTGGAAGAGGCAGGGTAATGGATGGGATTATTTTTATGAACGATGGGCAGGAGCCTTGATTTCCATGGGTGAAACTGTACAATGTGCCAACTCCTCACAAACCCACCAAATAAATCTGCATTTTGTATACAACTTAATTTCAACTTCCCAGCTCAAATGTCTGTGTTTACCCCTGGCAGTAAGCACTATTTGTAGTTTCCAGACAATGCAGCTCGTAATTTTTTCACACCTCCCAGCACAGGTGACAGCTCACGCAGAGTCAGATCCATTCTCACACCAAGCCCAAGCTGAGGCTTTAATGCATCACAAATACCACGTCAAAATAATCCCACAGACAGAAGGATCACTCCTGATCCCAAATCACCCTCTCCATGTCCTGTGGCAGGATGGGCTCGGGCAGCTGTGAGCCCACAGCCAACCTCGCTCTGTAAATTCCTCTTGGACCAAACTCCTTTTTACTGAATCCCAGAAAGCCTCATTATGCTAATTGCTGTTTTCCACAGAGTTAATTCCTCAGTGTTGGTCTCTAAATGAAGCTTCTTGGGCTAGGAAGCACCAGGTACCTGCGCTGAGGGTGCAGCGAGAGGCTCCATCCCTCTGGTGTCCCGGGATGCTCTCGGTGAGCATCCCCAAGCACCAGCTCGCAGCTCCCACTGATGAAAGGGACTTCTCCCCCCATCCGGACTTAGGGAGCCGAGGCCTGGGATTCAGGAGCCCTGCTGAGAAGTCTTTGAAGCCCCTTAAGCCGTAATGTTCTTTGATGTGCCGTAATTGCATTTAGTTAAGTTTGAGGTGTATTGTAATGGCATTGATTGTTAATAACAAAGCTGTGGCTGCTTAATGACAAAAGATGATTCATTGTCGGTGGGAGCAGCAAGTCCAGGAGCAAAGTATTATTTTTGACATACAGTAATTTCTTCTAGCAGGATTATTTTTGGGGTTTTTTTCTCTTCCCAGCTCTGTTCTGGAGGCTGAGGAGCGGGTGGGCTCCTGGGTGTGGTGGATCTGCCAGCCTGGGGGCTGTGGGAAGGGGGAGGACAGTGGGATGGGCTGCTCAGACCTGGGAGGAACCTCTGCAGTTTTGGTGGGGAGCCCCAGAGCTGACAGCCACGTCGGGATGTTGGGCTGTGGAGCAGCTTTCAGCTCTGGGACAAACTCGGGCCACTCTGGGAATGCAGGTGTTTGTACCTGAGTGTCTGCAGGGAGGAGCGAGGCCTTATGTGGCCTTGTCACAGATATAATAGTGATAAAACCCCTGTGATTACCTCATTCTGCATCTCCCTAAACACGTCACCTTTACTGGTTAATCCTCACAGAGAGCAAAATAGAAGTTTCTGATTAGGCTTTAGTTCGTGGATTACTTATGTGCAATGCAAAGTGTATTAAAATGTAGTATACTTTTTAAAATTAGATTTTTTTTGGTGATAATCCATTCAGCTGTAAATGCATTTCGGTCACACTGGGAAGATGAAAGAGCCTGAGCCACCGCATTACTGTAAGTAATCAGGCTGGAGGCTGAGGGGGCTTTCTTTTAGCTGACAAATGGAAGGAATAAATAACCTGGACACTAAAAATTGCATTAGGCAAATAAACATTTCCACAAGAATTATGTGTGACATTCAAGGGAAGGCAAATAAACCTTGACTTATGGAAAGCCATCAAACCTCATGGAGAATTAAATAACGGGAAATCATCATGTAGCGTTTGCAGCAGCTACTGGAGACTGACTGTTCTTTGGGCACTACTGGAAATTTGGGGGGTTTGTGACTGTGATCAGCCAGTGCTCAGTCCTGAGCACAACGAGCATCACTTGAAACACCTTTTATGACAAAAGTAGTTTTTTGTGCCTCTGTCTCCCTGCAATGTTGGTGGCTGGGGGGGATCTTGTCCCCATGGGACCATTTTGGGTGTGATGGAGATTTCCCTACAGCACCTGGCACAGGGACAGGTGTGATGGCAACAACAACCAGTGTCCAGCATCCACTGGCACCCACCCCCGGGACTTGGGGCTGCCAGGGAATGCTGCCAGGTGTGCCAGCACCAGGGAGGTGCTGCAGAGCTGAGGCAGAGCAGGGCTCTCGCCTTTGCTGCTCCAGGTCTGAAGCAAAGAGCCCTTCCCACCCAGAACGTGTCTGGGGAAGGGCAGAGGTGCACAGCGAGGTATTTAAAGCGCTCTGTGGGCTTTGAAGCACCGGGGGATGGAGCAGAGCCCCGGGATGAAGGGAAGGGCTGCTGCTCCCGGGTGTCCGGCTCCTCCGAGGCTTTTCTTGGCTCCACACACGCTGAGCTCTTGCTCTGCTTTCCAGGGCCCGAGGAAGGGGCTGCAGCAGCTCCCGGCTCTTTATTTTCCCCGCGTGTGGGGTGAAGAGATTCTGCGCCACGGAACTCGGCTCTAGAGACTGCTTTAAATTAATCAATTAGGAAAAACGAGCTGTGTGATGTGAAATGTCCTTGCTCCGTGTGAGTCTTTTGAACTATTAGTTCTCTTGAGGAGATTAATTATGAGCGTACAGAGCTAATGCCCTTTTAATGGAATCAGTTATTCAGTTTAAGGAGTCCCGGGTACTGAGCACGCCGGCATTAGATATTCATTGTGTAAGTTCCAGATCAAACAGGAGAGGATCAAACTGATCAGGGCTCTTTACTCTGCCGAGCTGAGCCACACGTGCTGATCTGAGGCCAGTCACAGGCTGGGAGTTGCTCTAATTGTCTGCTCCGTGTGTGATTCCAGAAACCGGCTTTTAACCTGCAGTAAAGGGGTTATTTACCAAGTGCATACATTTGCATCTCAACTACCTCTCCTTGGCTTATGGAAACTTGGAGATGAGCTCTTGACTTCTCCCGGCTGCCGGGCTGCAGACAAATCCCTCCTGCAGCACTTCCTCTGCTTCTCTTTCTGACTCTCTTCTCTTTTCTCATCATCCATTTTTTAGTCTCTGCCTTTTTTTGGTGCCCGTTTTGAGGCAGGGAAGGCCTGAGCTCCCAGGGCTCCCGGCAGCCTCGGTGGTAATTGGGACAATGAAGGGTGTGATGTGCAGCATCAGGTGCAAATTCACTTCTTCAGCAGTGAACTGCAAATGGGAAGGGGAAGGCAGCAATCTCTGAGATACTTCTGGAGACAAGGGGATCATCTTTCTAGAATATCTGAAGTCCCTCTCAGACTCTTTCAGAAAGGCGTCCTTGGGGCAAAAAGGGGTTTTTATCTGGGGTGGGGCTGTGAGAGGGAAAGAAGGGCCAAGAGCTCGGGAATGTGGTTAAAGTACCACCTTTTTTGAATGGATTCAACCCAGAAAGTTGCTTCTCAGTCTGGCCCCAAACACAAGCCTCCCAGCGAGTCAATACTTATTTTTTTGCAGACCACTCTTCTCAGACTTATCAATTATGGATCTGACTGGTAGCACAGCTTTCCCTCCATGGCCACCAGATCCATCTCCAATGTTATTCTTTCTCCATGGTGGAAAGAAAACATTTGCTAAACCAAAGAACATTCATTAGCACACGATGGAAATGACCCAGTATTTTGGTTTCCCACTTGCCTAATTAGTTTTTGCAGATTAGCGAGTAGAACAGCTGAACAATCAATTGGACATATTAATCAGGCCTATTTTGGAAGCTTTAAATAGAGAATATGTTTCGTCTCTTCTTTCATTTAGGATATAATGGCTGGTAAATGGACACACACAACATAAATTACACCCTCTAACAAGATGGGAGGAGGAAATGGGGAAGTCTAAATAAGGAAAGCTGGAGCATTTATTGGTGAGTCGTTGAGTTCCAGCCTTTCAAGCTGCTGAGAAAGGGATGCTGAGCATCAGCCTTGCCACAAACCCCAACTCCATCCTTTCTCTTTCCACCTTGGCTGCTCCAATGGAGCTCCATCTCCCTCTGGGGGAATGTGAAGAGTGATGGGGAAAATCCCCAGCAGGGAGCAAGAGAGACCTGATGGGCAGAGAGGTCTGGATAACCATCCCAGGAGCAGCCCCTGATGGGAAGAGAGGTCTGGATAACCATCCCAGGAGCAGCCCCTGGTGGAAACATCTCGGCCTGCGCCTCTATCTCTGCGCAGGAATGAATTTCCTGGTGGGATCCCAACTGGATCTGCTCCCACCTCCTCCTGTGGACAGGCAGCCATGGCTTACATTTCTCTGCTGCATTTCTTAGGAAGAATGACAGTATCCAGCCAGGATTGCCGGCAGCTGCAAGTGGGGAGGAGGTTTGAGATCCTTTGTTCTGCAGGTGGCCGTGACACTGGCCAACTTCTCTAAGAGGCAGAGTGGATGAGCAGGGTGGCCTGATGGCCATTGTGCAGCTCAAAGTCAAACTTGAGAGTGAGGTGCCTGACTTAGGTGGGAGGGAGGGGAAGCAGACGGTTCTGTGTGCCTGCAACTGCCAGGAGAGCTCTGGCTATCAAAGGAGCAAGGTCAGATGAGAGGGATCTTTTGTGGCTGCAAAGCTCTTCTGTCAGATCCCCAGCACTGCAGCTGAGTCATCCCTGAGCAGTGCTGCTGTCTGTAGGTGTGAGGCAGACGCAGAGCTACGTTTGAGACATTATTCCTATTTGCAAAGGTTCAATAAGAAATGTGTGGGTTGCTGCAAATTATTTCTCCCATCCTTCTTGCAATGAAGTTAACAGCTGACTGCGTTCAAATGCATCAGTTGTATAAATTCGTAGGGCATTTTCATGTTTCAGTCTAGTTATGTATTTCTAGTTGACCAAACTTGTTCAAATTACCATTAACTGCAATCCTATCACTTGGTTCACTGAGCAGAAAGGCAATATCTGTGTTTTAACCCTTGCAGAGCTGAGGCAGAGGAGGGGAAGGAGGAGGGAGCACAGGTCTGAGCAGGGAATGTGCCATTCTCAGGTTCACCTGGGCTGGGCACTTTGTCTTGTGCCAACCTGTTTCTATAGCTGCTGCCTCCTGCACAAGCTGAGCTTTAAGGAGCCTCTGCAGAGCCAGGCCTGACCATCCCATCAGTTTAATCCTCCCCTCTGCCGTCCTGTGGCGTTGTGCTCTCCTGACTGACACCAATGTTTTATCTGCCTGTACTCACCTACCCCCACATCAGCACCACACCTCAGGCTGCGGTCCAGGTGGGCACTGCCAAGCCAGTGGAGCCAGAGCAGCCCCCCAGCTTGTTCCAGGGACTTTGGAAGAGCAGGACCAGGCTGACGAGCTCTGGAACAGACCCCACTGTTTGATGCGACATTTAACTTCAGGTCAGCTGGAAGCTTTCCTGCATCTGGCTGAGGCTCTGCGGCGTGAAAGATGCTCATCAGAAACTATTTCACCTTGATGATATTCTCTTGTCTCTCTTCTGGCAGCCAGCTAAGGCACAGGGTTATGGTTATTTTGAGAAGTCACTTTAACACAGGCTTTTCTCTCACTTGGTGTATCCCTCCCACGAGGTGCTGCCTTCCCCACGGGGACCAGACTCAGACTCTTCATGTATTACTCACTACCCAGGAAGGAGCCATAAATCTAATGAACATGCCAATGCTTCCTAAAGGTACCAGTAGGTACTTTCAGAGAAATTAATTATCTGTGAAAATCAGATCAAATAAATAATGTTCGCCTGGAATATCTGATGCAATTCATCATTTCAGAGTTTAAGACAAGGGAGGATCACTGGATCACCTTCTCTCCTTGTTTATGATGGGCCATCACACCAGCAGTGTGTCTGGGAGGATGTGTCCCTCGTGTGCCTGACTGAAGCTGGGGTTGGGTTGGGTTGGGCTCCTCTCCCAGCCATGGAGAGCACAGCCCTCCCCTGGTGTAGGGACATCCATCTCTTTTCTGCCTGATGTGTTTTCCTCTAATCCTCCTTTCATCTGTCCCCTTGTTTTGCAGGCACTGTCCAGGAGTGGAGCAGAGCCTGCGGCTGCATCCGCAGGTGAGTATCAAACCAGAGAACAGGTGGGAAGAGCCTCTCTGTGGCTGGTGCTCGTGGTGGACATTGCTCCAGTCACACCTTGGGAGAAAAGGTAAAGGGACCTCACAGCTTTTGCCTTAATTAGTGTCTAGTCTCTGTGCAACTTGATGTCTCCATTTAATTTTGTTTGCAATACACATGCAGAGGAGAATGATAATGTAGTACAGTAATGATCATTCCTGAGACAGTCACTTATTCAAAATATTACTCCTGTTTAATCAGTGCAGCCGAGTGATTTATTGACTTGCATAACCAATCTTGCCTGGCATCTCTCTGTAATTAAAACAGCCACATTCGCAGAGTCCATCACATGGAGTAAGTTGTAAAGAACCATGTCAGGGCCACATCAACAATGATGATCAATGGAGTTGTCCCATGCCACCCTGATTCATGGAGGGGGGTCAGTGATGCTCAGTCTGGACCAGAGGGGACCCCAAAGTCAGGGCAGCAATTGAGAATCTTGAGTGAGGCACTTGTTTCATTCCAGGCCTTGGCAGGAGTCAGTGAATTCCCAGCCTTGGTAGCAGGAGGTGACACAAGTGTCTGAAATGCCAAGAGTAAATCTGGTGCTTTGGCTGAGCTGTGAGGAAGGGAAAGGTCGTGCTCTGTCCCCTGTTCTGCTCCCCCTGTCTGAGCTCTCCCAGGGGCTCCCTGTGACCCAACACATCACATCATCCTGACCTACTGATAATTGCACTTTTCTATTGTGCAGTTTGCAAAAATCAGTTTCTCCTTATTTGAGTCAAATTCCAACAACTGAAACTCAAGTATTCTAAAAAAAATGTAGTGGAAGATGTCAGCTTGTCGTTGAGAAAAGAACAACTGTCAAAACCCAAAGATTTACTGCCAAAACCCACTGAAAAATGTTGGCTGAAAACTGCGGAGCGTGAGAAGCCAGTCCAAAAGAGTCAGTTTGGGTGTTGTCAGCCTTTTTCTGACAAAAATTCTAAATATTTTGAAGAAAGGGGACAGCTTCCAGGAATCTCTGTTTCAGTGGCTCCATATTCTGTGGGTTCTGACCCAGAATTCTCTGCTGGGATCTGCACTGGTGCCCCTGAGCTGCTGCAGCACCAGTGCCCAGACCAGCATGAGATGTGGGAGAAGATCCTTCATGGTGTCAGCGGAGCCTGGTAACTCCTCACTGCACAAAGACCCTCCCTGAGAAGGGACAGGCCAAGCGGGGAATTGGAGAGGAAGAACTTCACTCCTGCTTCTGTTCCTGGGTTTTTATTGACATGACAACATCCTGCTGTGGAAGGATGCTCAGAACTGCACCCAGCACCAGCCACAGCAGCTCCTGGAAGGGAGGAGAGGGGTGGGGAAGGCAAATGGCTCCTGCTGTGGAAGGGGAAAGCCAAAAGCAGCTGCCTGCAGTGAAACCATCAGCCCCAGGCAGTCAGCTCGAGAGGGGGCTGGGGATGAGGCAGGGAAAGGACACGAGGTGCTGCAGGGCAGAGAAAACCATCTGGATGACACTCAGCTCTCACCCGAGGCTCTTATCCATGTGCTGGAGTGCTGTGATGTTAAAATCCCAGGAAAGGACTTAACACTCACCTGCCTTTGCTGCTTCACACTGTGGAGCTGTAGCAGCCTGTTGTGGGGGGGATCTTTCCACCCAGCACGAACCAGCCCCCACAGTGGGGTGTGATTGTCCCATGGCCCAAGTGGCAGGACCTCTCACCGGCCACAAGTGTCCCCAGGGTTACTTCAGCTCTGTGGTCCTCCCCAGGGAATTCAGAAGTCACATGTGGCTGTGCCAGAGCGGGGCAGCTCAGGTGCCACATGGAGCACAGAGGTGTGAGAGGTGGCACAAATCATCCCCATCTCCTCGCCTTGCTGCTCCAACCAGGAGTGTGGCTGCCAGGGCTGCGGGGTTTGTCCCGGGGAGGAGGCGCTGGGGACACTCGGAGCTGTCGCAGCCCCCGGGGTGCTCGGGGTCGCAGGAAATTGTCGCTAAAAGCCTGTCACCAGCTGCCGGGTCTCACGGAGCTGTCACGGCAGGGACAGCAAGATGCAGCCGTGGGTCACGGCCGGCAGGGACACGTGTGACAGCGCAGGTGACACCAGGGCTGTGCTGGCCCCTGTGCCACCACTGCCTGCACAGCCCTGCCCTGGTTGTCCCCAGCCCCTGGCCAGGCAGGGACCTGAGGTGGCATCTGCTGGGGGGTGACACCGAGGGATACTTGCAGCAGCGCCTGGTGACAGAACCGCCGAACAATCTGTCACCGATTTGATGTTCTGGCCCTCCCTGGTGCTGACGGTTCGTGTGCGCTCAGCTGCCGCTGGAAAAGAGGTTCTGCAAGGGCTCGGCAGCGGGAGGGGAAGTTTTCTCTGGCTGGAAATCGTCCCCTGCCGAGGAGGCGACACCGGCTCTTTGTTTGAGCGCAGCGAGCGTGGAGCAGCAGCTCTGCCGGGGATGGGGAGCTCGGGGGGCTCCTCGGCTTTGCAGCCCCTTCTCCAGCTCGCTGCCCTCAGGCAGAGCTCTCCTCCCTCCCTCCCTCCCTCCCATCGCAAGATGCGATTGCCACCTACAGTCCCCGCAGCTCCGCTGGCACCGGCAGCTCCGCCACGGGCCTTCCTGCCCTGCTGCAGCAGCCTGGGCAGTACCCAGGCTCCTCTCGAAGGACTCCTCTCCTCCTGCATGGGTATTTTCCTCCTGGTGCATTCTCCTGGCTCCAAAAGCAGTGCCTGTGTACACAGCACTGCCCCATCCCCATCTGTGATTACAAATTAGCAGCCTAATCCTAAATATCTTTCTTGCCTGAAGATGCCTGTCCGAATCTGATTTTTCATCTGTCTTTACCAGCTGCTCCTGCCCTTTGCAATTTATATTTTGCATGTGACTTACGCTGGATAAAAAAATATCTGCCTAATTTTCCTCGACAGCAAACATCCTTTTAAGTGGAGACGGTGCTTTCTGTGTTCCACAGTGCGAGGGGAGCTCTGCATGGCAGTCCCTGCTTTTCCTTGGGATTTATTGACTGCAGCGAGGTCCTGCTCTAATCTCCTCTCACACCCTGTTTCTTCCCCTAAGAACCACTAAGCTCCTCGAGTCTCCTGTATCATCTCGGTGATGGGCAGAGCTCCTCGCCGGCTCATCCCCTGCTCAATCCCATTGAAGTGCAGGGCAGCGCTCCGCATCCCAATCAGCGCGGATTTTTTTGCTTTGAATAGCCCGGTTTATGCACGCTCTGGGGGAGAGCGCCAGCCTCCTAAGGACTAAAATCCTTCCAAAAGGGATTTTAAGTATTGCAGATAAATCTTACTAATGGTAAATGTAGCTATTCACTCCCAGCTCTTCATAGGAGGATTTGACCCTTTTTTTATGTTAATACCGACGCTCGGAGGTTGCTGCTCACGGTCCCGCTGCCTCTCCCCGTCCCTGCTGTCTGCTATCAGCCATCCCCAGCCCTGCTGTGGCCGAGGGATCGCCCCTTATATTGGGAGGGGTGGCCGGAGGGGCCTTTGCCTCTGGCAGGTCCTGGGGGAGGAGGCACCAGCAGCACCCACTCCTGGGCTGCAGGTCTTGTTTCACCCACCGTGGGGCAATTCCAGCTCCAGAGGAGAGGAGGGAGGAATTAGTTCCTTGGGGAATTAATGGTTTCCTCTGTTTCTCTCGCCCAGCTGCGGTGGGTGCCCAGGCTCATCAGACACCTCGGGGCAGCTGGTGAGGTGTTGGTACCCGGATCCTGTGTGCAGACACACACACGGCTCAGCCTCGACAGCAAGAGCCACTGACTGTGGGCACACGTGTCTGCCCAGCACTTGGGGTCAGTGATAACCTGGGATCCAAGCTCGGAGATGAGCAAAAAATTACATCAAGGTCTTACTAAAGAAAGAAAAGGAGGACTATAAGAAGCCTCAGCAAACGTTCTGGAGGAATGTCTGTTTCGGCGTCCCTCCCTCCTGCCTGTCGGGGGCTCGTCAGCAGCTGAGGAGCAGTAAATGGATCGGGCACCGCTGGCAGGTGCTGGCAGGAGCTCCCGGTTCCTTCTCCCGCTGTCACACAGCTCTGCCAGCCCGATGGCAGCTGAAAAGTGAAAATGTCCAAGCTACTTCCTTTCATCCCCCTCCAGGGGGGCACCTGGGCAGCAACTGTCCCCTGGTGCCTGGCTCTCTCTGGAGGCAGCTGTGGCACAGGGAGCTCTCACCCTGCGATGGCCCCGGGGCTACAGCAAAGCCCAGGAGCTTTTTCCATGGTTCACAGGTTTCTCCGGGGTGTTTGGGGTACCACACGTTGAGGTTTCTGAGGAAATTCTGCCTCTCTCCGTAGGAAGTGTGTTCCCGCTCTCGCCAGAGCCGTGTGTGCCACACGTGGGTACTGCCCTGGGACCTTGGATGTGGGCACCGGGGAGAGCAGATCTGGACCCCAGTTCCTGTGGGAAGCAGCCCCAGGAGGCCCAGCAATGAGCCAGGTGTTCGCAGGTAAGTCCCTCGGAGCCCAGGGGAGCCCTTGCAATCCCAGCCCCAGCCATCTCCTGAGCAGCTCGTGCTGGAGCAGGGTTGCCTTCCCTGATTGCTAATTTAGATTTTCCTGCCATCCCACACAGTGGAATCAAGGGAAATAAAATTACAGACTTATTCACTCTTTTTGTACAGCTGATGTACTGATTACCTGTCAATCACGGAATTGCATTAACATCTGACAGTGTATGCATAACAATTACCCCCATCAAATTAAGGAAACCTTTCACACTCAGAGACACAGAGAGGGAGGAAATTCAATCAGCGTAATTAGTTCAATCAGAAAAGATCTTCTTTTCATCAAGAAGGGGAAAAAAAGTGCAGCAAGAGCAGGGTGGGAGGCAGGTACGGCTCAGGGCTGACAGGGCAGCTCAGGCAGTGCTGTGACTCCCAGCTGTGAGCACGGAGGGCTCCCCAAGCTCTGCCCTTCCTCCCCAGCCCAGTCCCTCCTCTCCTGGCTCCCAAAATCCTTTTCTGTGGTTTCAGGGTGAGCTGCTTTCCACGGGAGCATCTCCGGGACTGAGAGCCCAGAGCTGCTCCTGCCTGAGCCAGGCAAGTGGCCCCTCGCAGTGGGTGTTGCTGTGGTTCTGATGTGCTCGTGATTAGTTTTCACATCCCAGCTCAGTGATGAGGTCAGGCCCAGCTCTGCAGGACTGTGCAGGAGACTGGAAGGACCTGACCCCCTCCACCAGCAGATAAACACGGGAGAGCAGGGAGCTGCTGCAGGAGGAGCAGGAGAGGCACAGCCCTATGCCTGAGCTCTCCGAGGGCACGTGGATGGTACGAAGTCAGGTTAATTTTCTTTTCCCAAAATATGGTCTATAAATGGATAAGCAAGTAAATAAACCCATCCTTTCTCAGCAGTCTCCCTGCCATCTGCTCACCATTACCAGCTGGCATCCACCCAGAGTTTGTATCTCACTTTTGCTCCAGAGGATCCAAAGCATCCTGCAAACTCCAGCAGTGTTTGGCTGTCACTGCACCTGTGTCTGTGCAGAACTCAGAGCTGGCTTTGTCCTTTGAGAAGTTGATATTAAGGTGGTTTAGCTGCCCACTGACATGAGCCATCCCTGGGGAGCCACAGTGGCACCAGGCAGTGAGTGTGTGGCTGTGACCTGCTGTCACCTGTCCCACTGCCCTGGCCTCACATGGGGGACCTGTGCTGCACCAATCCCCTTCCTAAAGAACCCACTTTGCCCACCTTGGGCTCAGGGGGTGAGTGGGGGAGATCTCCAGCTCCTCATGCCCCAGGTCTGCACAAGAACTTAACTCTATGTCCAGAGTCAGGCAAGGAGGGGCAGAGCGAGGAATTAGAAACAAATTGTGAACAGATGTTGGCCTGAATAATAAGGAAAGTATGAGAGGCCCACCAGGAGAGATGGATGAGGCAAAGAAAGCACCAGGCTCGCTCAAGCAGCAGCTGCTGACCTGGAAGGATCCACATGGGGAGGAGAAACCAGCCTGGATAGAAGAACTTGTGCTCCCCGGGGCCGCCCTTTGCAGCAGCTCCTGCTCCGCTCTGGTTGCGCAGCAACATCGCATTAGGATGCAGGATTTCAGCATCACAGTTCCCGTGCTTCCACCTACCCTGGGAGCTGGGGAGATGGGGGCAGGTTTCCCTTCCATCCCACCTGGTCAGTGGGTGCAGAGGGAGAGGGCAAAGTCTCTGAGCAGGACAGCCCACAAAAGTGGCAGAAATTCCTTGTGTGATCTGGTTCTCCTGCTTGGCTTGTGTCCCTGACCCAGGCTGGAGTGAGAACTTTATTGCATGAACAGCTTGGGTGAGTCCTGCTTGTTGCTGTGTAGAAACTCAAAGCCCTTTTGCAGAGCAGAGCTGTGTCACATCACACCCGGTGTGGGAGCCCTTGGACATGGGATGGGGAGGGACGAAACCCTTTTTAAATACCCCAGAGGGGAGTTTCTTTATTTACTCATAAGAGAAAAGATCAAAACGTGTTTTTTTGTCAGTTGCACACTCTAAAATAGCTTGTGACGAGTGAGTCAGAGGAAGTGCTGGGGAGCGAGCAGGGCCTGTCATTCAGCACATGAAAGGCTGAAAAAGCTCTTTGTCTGTCTTACAAATTAAAGTATAAAGATTGGAGATTACTACAGGCTGCAGAGAACGGGGGAGCAGCTACAACCCTGGAGCAGTGGAAGGATGTGCCCCGGGCTGTTTCCCCCAGGGCAGAGGGGCTGGTTGTGGGCAGAGCCCTGACCCTGTCTGTCTGTCTGTCTGTCTGTCCTGGCTGCCATTCCTGCCGCGAATGGAATGTGTTTTTTTTCTTTTTTTTACCTGCTAATGCTGTTATTTAAGAGCATTTCTTTTAAAGAGCTTTTGAAGCAAAATGGAGCTTTATCTGTGATTGCCCCCCACCCGCCCATGAGGGACAATTTGGGCACAGAGGTCTCTGATGTACAAAGGTCTGTGCCCAGCTTTGGTCCCAGTTTGGTGGGTTAATTGCTGCACTAATGACCCCCCCGTGTCACAGGCCTGCAGGTGACAATTAAAGCAGCTCATCCCCAAGGGGGATGGTGGCAGATGCACCGGGTCAGGGTGTGGTTGACAGCAAGGGCTGGGGCTGCCTGTTTTTGGGGTCTGAGCATGTCCAGGAGGTGATGGGGGGGCTCCTGTGCCCCCTTTCCACCAGTGAAGGGTTAATTAGAGAGAGCAGGGCCCGGGGCAGACCTGGGGCTGTGACTGACGAGAGCACACCCCAAACCTATCAGAGCACAGGTAATTTGACTAGAAATTAATTGGCCCACATCAGAGCCTGAAAAATCCAACAGATTTGCTGCTGATAAAATTAAAATTAGAAACTGAATTGATTAGCCCTTGCCAGCAAAGGAACCAAAATGTCAGAGGCACCAGCTGCACATTTGCATTTGGTACTTAACAAAGTTCTCACCAAAGCGAGTGAGAGATGTTTGACATTTCCATGATTTCTGCAATTCTAATGTATCTTTTATTGATATTCATTTAAAAATGCAAGGGAACAGCAAAGTGAGGGAGGACAGGAGGGAGTTTGGCCATTCCAGCTCATGTGGAACATGACGTGTGGCTCCTGCTCCGCTGTTGTTGGGAGCAGTTGGTGTTGGACGGGGCGTGTGTCGTTTTTATGCTTGTGGTGCTGAAAAAAAGGAGAACTTGTGGGGTGTAAACCCTGCTGAAGTTTTAATTGGGAACAGTTATATTGCAACATTTTCTTCTCTAATATATTTTACCTTGGGGACTTATTACTGTGGGAAAATCCTATCAGGTTTATGCAAAGGTTTCTGCCACAGCCTATTGGGATATTTTAATTCAGTTCCATAATGAGATATTCAGGAATATTGTGAATAAATCATTGGAATGATACTACAATGGGAAATTACGAAAATTTTCACCAAAGGGTGAAATTTTTTGTTGTTTTATTTATTTATTTTTTTAAACAAGTGCTCAGAAAATTAATATTCCCCTCCTCAAACCCAGGGGCATTTCCAGTGCCCTTTGTGGAACTGGTGGCTGGTATTCACCAGCTGCCCATCACTGGCTTCTGCCTCCCCTGCCAGGGTTGGCTTCATTTCTCTCCCTACAGAGTAAAATTATAAATATGTCAGATGAAAAGCTTCGTTCTCTTAGAGGGAAGGTGAAGGAGAGCCCATAAATTTTGCAGCCTGTGTCTGAGAATCCGAAGGACAGCTGAAAATTCCCCTTTAAAGAAAAAAATCCCTCCTGCTTTATAAATATTAATTGCAAGTCTGTGGTATTAAGAGAGCCGAGGAGCCCGTGGCTTGGCTTTGATCTGCGATTGTTTGACTAATGCAAGCAACAGTTTAAACACGACAGTTATTATTTGATGTGACACTAAATTAGAAGATTCACACCCCGTGTTAAAGATTGAGGGCAGGAGGAACGTGACGCTGCAGGTCAGGACGAGGCTCAGCAGGTCTGGAGATGAAGTTACTGCCACGGGGGACAGGAAGGTGCCACCTGGGTGGTGTCCCCAGGCTGCCTCAGGGACAGTGTGGGGAGAGCGAGGCTGCACAAGGGCACCCGCCCGCTCCAGGAGTGGAATCGACACTAAATCTCCTGACCAGGCACTGAAAATGGGGGGGAAATGGGGCATAAAATGTTCCTTATGGCAGGGTTGTTTCCTTAGGGACTGGGGGGGTGTGGTGAAGCCTCAGGAGGGCTGGATGAGCCACAGGATCATCCAGAGGGCAGGAGCAGGATCCTGGTCCTGTGTTTTCCCCCTGAGAATCCCAGGCCTGGCAGAAGTCTCCTGCAGCAGCTCAGCCACAACAATGGGTGAGGTGTCTGTGCAGGGTCACGGTCAGCAGCTCAGGGGAACCAACCCCGGCACTGGGGGAGCCAGACCAGGCACAGAAATCAAGAGTCAGGGCTGGAATTCATCCTCCAGTGGGTTAACTGGGCATCACTCGTACCCAGCTGTGCCACAGGCTTTGGGGAGCACGAGAAATGATTTCTTTTTTATGCTAATAATTAAAGCAGCTGCTGTTTGTGAGGCTGGTTCAGGTGGTGGGTGAGCTGGTGGCTTCCAACAGCGTCACATCAACACCATGAACGGCGCCAACACCAAAACCTGCCTGGCTCAGGCTTACCAGGAATAAAGCCAGGACAACCAGAGAAACCTCCCCTGGACTCCAGGACCTGCTCACATCCACCCACAGTTCAAAGCCTGAGCCAGAGCGACGCTGAGCAGCTCCAGCCATTTGAAGTCTGTGCTATAATGCTGCTAAAATTACCAACCCTCCCTGCACTTAGGCAATAGCCATTATCAGAAGCTACTTTTATTGCCATGGAAACAGCAAGATAACAGAGCGAAGTCCGGCTGCATCCCTCAGCTGGAGGTGGGGGATGGGGGATATACCCATGGATGAGCTGCTGGCCTGGGTTGGGCTGCCAGGGGCCAGGAGGTGGACGTGGATGGAGGGATGTGTGTGAGCACACACATAAAAATGTACCTGGGACCCTGGGGAAAAGTACAGCTTCGTGTCAGGCTGCCAGGATTTGTGGACAAACCCTAAATTCCATTTTTCTGGACTCGTAGAAGGTGTAAGGCTGGATGAGGGAAAAGCCCCGGGCAGGAAAGCCAGAGGAGCACAAGGGAAGGCCACCCCTGCTCCATCTGCACCCCAAATTCCTTCTTGCCCCTCAGATTTGGGCTGAAATCCCCAAGGCAGGGTTGTGGAGCAGAGTGTGGAGGGACGCAGGGATGTGGGAGCAGCTGCTCCTCCAGGGCTCTGGAGGCAGAGCTGGTGCCACTGGCAGAGCAGCCCACGGGGGCCCCTCTGCTCTGTGGAAGAAAGAGGTGTTGAAATTTTCATCAGAACTTCCTCAAAGTGTGCAGAGATCTGAGGGGGGCCCCAGTGTGCTGCTCCACCTCCACCTTCCTCCTCCTCTCATCTCACCATCGTCTGCAGAGCCACCTCAGAGTGTTTCGTGCTCTGGCTTTCCCCAGGATTTCGAGCTGCCCAATTTATGTTCCTTTGAAGCAGGAGATCAGCTCAGTCCCTAATTTATATTTTTTAATCAGGGCGCCAAAGTGTGAGAGAGCTCAGGGGGAACATGTCCCTTTTAAAAACAAAGTTATTGCTTTAATAAACATGGGAGGAAGGCAGTAATGGACCAGGGAGCTTCCCCTGGTTAAAAATTCAGTAATCAAGCCCTGCTCTTAATGAGACTGAGGATTAGTTGTAGGGAACTGGAACTTGTTTCTTGGCAGGGCAATAAGGAAGGGTGATGTGACTATGGGGAGGGCAAACGGCACAGCAGAGTCCTGGGGGGGACTCTGGAGCTTCCTCATCAGGTAATTCCTGGCCAGGGAAGTGATGCTGGTGCCTGGCAGGACACCCACAGCTGCCCCCAGCACCCTCTGTGTGCACAGCCGTGGCTGGGGATGCTGTGTCCTGTCTGACTTTGATCTTGGTAATGACTCTGAACTTGGTAAATCCCATTTTTGTGCTTCCTGTCATCTCCTTTATCCTGCTGCTCACTTCGATGTGCCACGGTGCTGGCCCTGGGCTGCCCTGGCATTGTCTCATTTGCAGAATGACAGTAGCTGGAACAAAGGAGACCCAAACACCCCCAAGGAGCACCAGGGCAGTGGTGGGAGCCCTTGTGTCATACTGTGGCAGTGCCAGCACAGGGGACACTCAGCCTGCAGCACCCGGGGCAGCCCTGGTGACTCACCTGAGGTAAGGCTGGCACCTGGGAGCAGTAACACCTCTCTGGAGGCAGGATCAGTGCCAGCAGCACCCCTCACTCCTCCCTCTGTGCTCGTCTTTGATGGAGCCATCGGGAGCAGCCCCGTGTCAGGCCATGGGAGTGTGGCTGCCCCTTTATTCTGCTTTTCAGCTTCTCCCTCCTCTGTTCATAGTCAAAGGCATAACTCTCTGTCATATCTCGTTTGGCAGCATGTCAGGAGCCTGTGCCAGGCAAAGTGGGAAGTGAGACTAAAGGATTTCCTTTACACATTCGCTCAACGTAAAATACTCTTGGTATTCACCAGATTGTTTTGCATTCGCCCTTGAAAATGCTCCTTGTGCAGAAAACTCTCACCCAGCTCTGCCCACCTGGCCTGAACCTGCCTGAGATTGGACCAAAGTCTGGCTGTTCTCTGAGTGGCTCCAACTCTGCTCCAGCAGCAGGTGGAAATCCAGGGACAGCATCCCATGGAGTGCACACAACAACCAGACAAATGAAGGAAGGGGTTTTTGCAAGACAAGTGAGTATAAAAGGCATTTATTCCTTCTTTATAGTTCATTACAGCTGAAACGAGGCTTTTCTGCTTGGAATTCAGATGCTTGGAAATCCTTTCTAAGAGTGCTGTGAGCTCTTCCATCTAATTTTGGAACAGATATATTCATATTGCTCCTGCTGTGCTTTGTGTGTCCCGAAAGGCTGACAATCTGCTGGCAGAAACTGCAGGAAAATGCAAGTAAACCCAGACCAGTGGTGTATCTGGTGAAGCTGCACCTGCCCCAGACCCTGGCCAGGTGAGCAGTCACTGCCCTGTCCCGTGGCACTGAGCTGTGCTGGCACAGGCCGAGGGCCAGATCAGCCATGGGACAGAGTCCCACTGCACCGTGTCCCACCTCATCCTGTCCCCACCTCACCTCGTCCCCAGGTGCCCTGAGCAGTGGGTACCAGCGAGGCTGGCACTCCCTGTCCCTCTGCAAGCTCTCCTCCCCTGTTTAAGGCTGGTTTTGGCCAGGCTGTCCTGTTTCTCAGCTGCAGTGATGGTGTGACCCTGCCCTGCCAGGGGACAGGAGTTTCCTGACACTCCTGTCATTGGGGTCACTCTGGGGGGCAGCTACATCTCCATTTGGCATCTGCATTGTGCAACGTCCCACTGGTGCCTTGTGCTCCCTGCTCTGGGGTTCTGATCCCTGCTCTGGGGTTCTGATCCTTGTTCTGGGGTTCTGATCCCCTGTGCTCCCTGCTCTGGGGTTCTGCCTTAACGCCTGTGCACAATGTATGTATTTATTAGCCCTGTGTTGAGCAGTTTAATGAATCCAGGCCTTTGGGGAGAATTAACAGTGTATTAACGCTGCATCTGAAAAATTAAAGGAATAGTGAAGCAAATTTCTTTTTATTGACTTTTAGTGAGCCATTTAATCCAAACATCTCGTTAAAGGCAGTATAACGATACTCAGTAATGGGTTCTGCAGTAAGAACAATTAGCTTTGCAATTAGCAGAAGAGTGAGCGCTCTGCAGCCGCCTGCCCTTGGCACTGGGCCCGTCAGGAATGCGTCCCATGGAGAGGGAACAGCAGCATTTCCATGGGCACCACCGATATTCCCCCTATTGATCTGGTGTCCCCAGGGATGGAGGGGTGCTCAGGGACAGCTCATTTCCTCTCTGTCACCCTGAATTGTGGGGTGCCCCCTCGAGCCCTGCCATCACCAGCCCACCCTGTCACTGCCCGGCCCGTGGCCTCCCACGATGGGCACAGGATGGATGTGCAGGGTGACCTGGGCTGGTGGACGTGGCCACTCCAGCAGAGGGATGGAGCCCCCGCTGCTGGCACCCTGCCCACGCCAGGGATGCTCCTGGGGGGCACGTGGCCAGGCAAGATGCACATCTGGGGGCACAGGGAGATGTTTCTGCTGTGGGGATTTTCTGTGTCCAAGGCAGAGTGTCCCTGGGGCTGCCCTAGAGCCCATTTCTGGGAGAATATCCACCTGGGACCGCGCTGGAGCGCGGGATGAAATGGCTCTCCATCAATCCAGGCCTGCTTTGCCTGGAGCTTCTCCTCCTTGGAAAACTGAAGACAACAAGGTTTGACATCTCAGGCTATTGAATAAATAATAACCATCAAAACGTCAGCATTTAGGTTTTATTTAAATCTGCTCACCAACAACACTAACTTAAACTTTATGATGCACCATTACAGCCTCTGAGAGCGTTCTGGCTGCCAAACAATATGTTCCATGAAAACTGATCTAATCTGCTTGTTATCTGCAGCACCGCCTTGGACTGGGGCTTTATTGATTTTCTACACAATCACAGTAAAAAGCCTTTTTTTCCCCCTCTGGTATCTTTTTATGATTCTGGAGGATTTGTTTCCACTCATCTGTCATTTTTCACCCACTCGTATCTTGGCTGGTTTATAATGGCGAAAACCCACGACTCACTATTTATTTATTTATTGAACCACGGTAACAAACAGAAGCTGACAAGGAGTGGAGACAGGGAGAACCCCCCTGAGCTGCCTGGGCAGACAGACACAGACGCCTCGCAGGGTGTCCCCAGAGCAGGTGACGGGCAGCTCTGCCACCCTGGGAGGGGTTTTGTGCTGGGCACAGGGGGTGAGGAGGAGTGTAGTGGGGAGGCATCAGGTCTGTCACTGCTGGCAGAGTCTCTGCCTCGGCCACTTGTCCCAGGCCAGGGCACAGCTCTCAGGGACCAGGGGAGGGTCACAGTTCTCCCAGGGAGAAATGGGGGTGTGAGGGAGGTGAGTGGCACAGGGGTGTCACCGTGGTGGCTCTGATGGTGCCCTTGATGTCCACAGCCACCCTTCCCATGGAGTGAGTGTCCCCCTGCGTGGGGAGCTGCGGCCTCACCACACGCTCCATCTCCAGCAATAATCTAAAGTCAATTTGCTGTAACAATTGAGGATGTTCCCACTGATGAATTCCTGTTTGCCTTTAATCTGTTACAAGATGATGAGACGTAGAGGAAATGCTGGGCTGTCAGTGTGAGTGGGCTGTGAGTGTGCTCCCAGACACTTAAATCTGTGAACTTTGATAGCGGCGACTGAGTCATTTTCCAGGGACTCTCTTCTAACTCCCAGTATTGTCACTGGTGTTTTTTCTGTCTGTCTCACATTTTCTACGGCACCTGAGTATTTTACATTTAAGAAGCCTAACAGTGCCTTGGTGAGATTTACATGATCTGAAATGTCACTTGCCATATGCTGCCAGGATTATTATGAATTACGTGCAGATGAAGAGCAGCTTCTCCCAGGTCTGCAGCACCAGACCTTTGCACTTCACAGGATGCCAAAAGAGCCCCTCATTAAATGGCAGTAATAAATAAACCTCATCTCTGCCCAGCCAAGCACTTATTTCATTTTAAGCCTCTGAGTTGGTCCCATCTGAGCTGAGCAGGGGCCGTGTCAGGGCTCAGCAGGATGTTCACCCCCAGTCCATGCAGAGGACAGGTCTGGCTCCTCATGACCAGGAACACACCACAGAAAGCCCCTGCCCCCTGTCCATGCTGAGAGCTGGCTGCAGAGGCACCTCATCGCTCAGCACACGATCCAGCTTTATTTATATGTGCACAACAGAGGGAAATGACTTTGCTGCCGGGATCAATCCTTCAATCTAATGCCTCTCACTCCATTGTAACTGTATTTCATGACCTTCTCGGGGATTTTCAGCTTTTTCACTTGACAGAACAAGAGTTGCAGAGAGAAGGACGTAAGAATGAAGAACTCTCTGGTTTCCATTCAATGCAGAAAGACCCAGGCAGGAAAGGAAAACTCCTGAGCTGTGATGATGGACAGTCTCCGTGTTACAGCTCTGTGGGGTTGTAGTGCAGGAGTCACCACCCACCTGAGCATCTGCTGCTGCTCACGAGATGCTCCCCCGACACCTGCAGTGCCCCAGAGCACGTTCCCTGGGAGGCTCTGTGGGCAGGGAGGCAGCTGGGGCTCTGCTCACGGGGTGAGCTCAGCCTGAGCCAAAGGCCGTGGGGATGGCCCAGCCCTTCCTCTGCCCCTTCAATCAGGTGATGCTCCAGTGAGCCAGAAACTGAACTGCAAAACCCATTAGATCCAGCACAGCCACGGCACTGCCTCCCCAGACCGACCCTGTGCTGCCTCTCCCAATCCTGGTTCCATCCATTTTTCATCACCCTGGCAGTGCTGGGCTGTAGCTGCATCACAGCATCCCCCAGAGAAGGGCTGGGGTTGGCTTTTCCTTCTCGGTTTTGGAGCAGACTGGCGTGGGAAGGGGAGTGTGTGGCCTCCACAGGCCAGCAGGGATGCTCCTGGGAGGGCTCCTGGACCGTGTCCTGCACAGGGGGACAGACCAGGGGCTGGTCCCCAAGTGCCATCTTGTCCCCCAGGCCTGGCAGCCCAGGTGCAGCTGGGAGGGGGGGCGGTTAGGAACCGAATCCTCTGCACCTGCCCCGTGCCCACACGAGGACATGCGCCCCCACGGCAGCAGTGTGGTAGCAGTCCATTAATTACGCTGTTTAATTAGATGACAACTATCCATATTTCAGTAATGGCTCTGCTCGTGCTGCATTCAGCTCCTCGTGCTGCAGTGACGCAGCCTCGCTTCTAATGAACAACCACTTAGAATTTTAAAAAGTGGAGAATATCTTTCTGAGTTAATTAGCTTGAAATTAGCTTAATCACAGCTCATTTAAACTTATCTAAACAACAGCATGAGGAACTCTAGGAAAACTTGGGCTCAGCCTTACTCAGCTTTCCAGCCAGCAGTCGGGACAGACGGGGGTTTTACACCTCTGTGTCAGGCTGATTTGAATATTAATTGTGCGTGACCTGTTGAGTTTGGCTCATGCAGATCCAGCCCACAATTAGTACTTTACTTGCCTGCTCTGCCTCCTGCACTGGCTGTCAGGAATAATGAATTAACCTTGAATTTGATCCTGAACAGAGGAACGTCATGCTGGAACAAGTTTATTATTTCATGTGCTTTTCAGGGTTCCTGAACACGATGATAAGATCTGATCAATTGAACATATGGGTTTCCTGGAGGCTAAGGCAGGATCATGCAATATTTACATCAATATTCTGAGATCAAAGACAGCTGCGAGTCTTGGAAAAAACCTCCACGCAGAGGGGGTAACACGGAGTGGAGGAAACCAGAGCTGAAATGTGAGTCAAGCCCTGCCCTGGCCAGACAGAACCAAGCAAGGGAGGTCCCCCAGCACTGTGGGGAACTGCTGGGATGTGGGTACCACCAGAAGGACATGGGGGGCAGCAGCATTGTCTCTCTTCAAAAGGAGCAGATAACATTGCCAGCCCAGGCCCTGGAGAAAACAGCTTCTCTTCCTGTACGTGGTTGGTGTTGGCAGCTGCATCAGGCACCTGTGGCTGAACCCGTGATCCTGGGATCCCCTTGGCCCGGGATGGAGGGTGACAGCACAGCTCAGGAGCTTGTTCACTGCTGTGCTCCCACCCAATCCACCACGTCTCTTTGTTTCAACTTCAAAGAGGGAGACAGACCCTTTAATGCCCAATTTCAGCTTCCAGAGCAAGTTGTGCAGCACATTCCCCCTGCGAGAGGCTGGGAGCTGCCTGGTAGCAGGAGGTGCTGATGGCAGTGCCGGCCCGGCTGCCACCGCCAATCCAGAGCAGAGCAGGGAAAGGTGAAGGCAGAAACCCTCTGAGATCTCATTAGTGGGAAACATCCTCCAACTGCTGCCGTATGGTTGTCAAACCACAGCACAGACAAGCCTGTCCTGTGCACAGAGGGAAGCACTGGGATGGGATGGGATGGGATGCAGTGGGATGCATGAATGGATCATATCCGTTGTGCCAGTACTTCCCCAGAGCACCTCCCTTCAGGAACACTCATTTCCCACATCACGAACATTGTAACTGGTGTCTGTGCTGGTATGTCATGAGCCATAGGAGGGAGCACTGTGCTGCATCAGGAGTGGAAGTGACTCCTGACACAACATTGAAACACTTAGGGCTCCTTCAGCAGTGGTACCCCTCTGCCCATTGCAGTGGTACCTGGTCCCTCTGGCTTAGTCATTTACTCTGGAGTTAGCAGCAAGGTGAATTTTAATTCCAGACCATTTTTTCAGCCCTGCTGCTCCTCGGGTGTGCTGTGTCTAATAACAATTCGAGCCATATGGTGCCTCCAGCACTGGGACTGCAGCCACAGGGTAACAGATGCAAAATGGCCCAAGATAATAGATGGAAAACTTTGTCTTCTCACTTTTGAGGAGTTTGGAACTCGCAGTCTTTGTTGCCTTCTCCCATCCAGATGCTGGCCCTGCCTACAACACACAGCTGAGCTCTGCAGAGTCCTGCCTTTCCCAGGCAGGTCCAAGAATTTCTAAGCCCACTGACTCAAAATAATAGAAATAAAGAGGCTCTGCCCAGTCCCTGGGCTGCTCTGACAGAGGGAAAGGAGGGAGCTGGAAGGCAGCAGTGGATGGAATGCCAAGAGAAGCTCCTGAGGATGCTGTGCTCAGGTTCATTGCTTTCAGTGCACGGCCTGAGTGTTGAGGAGCTGGTTCTGCTCATTAGAAAGGAATTAAAACACGAGTTACAAATGACTGCGAAGCTCCACAAATGTCCCCCCCCAATCAAACTGTTGTTATTCAGTTATTGATTTGCATTAAACAAGTAGATAAATACTTAATCTGAACAGCAGCAGTGCTCTCATCATAAAGTGAATTAGTGCCTAAAGTGTCTGTGGCTCATTAGCAGACTCAGAGCTGCGTCACTGCTCCCAGGACTGAGCCAGAGAACCCACATGTCCCCCAGAGCCGGCGGCTGAGCCTCCCGGGCTGCAGGACAGGGCAACAGAGACACAACCCACTTGCTCCTTGTTCTCTCCCACCCCCGTGAGTCACATCCCTCTGAGGCACCGGGGCTGGCACCGGGCTGCTGGCAGTCACTGTGGAACCAGGGCAGGCAGGAAGGCCATGGAAGGAGGCAGGAGGATTGTGAATAGTTTTAAAAGGTAATTAAGGCTTTGCACAACTTTCTTACTATGGGTAGGAAGTAATATTGGTAATGTTCTTGCTGGGTGCTCTCCTGTGGAAGGATTTTTCTGCAGGAAAACAACTGAGTAGCATATTAAAAAAAATCCATTCTCATCGTTCCTGTTCACGTCCCATCTCCCTTCCCAGGGCTCTCCTCCCATCACCTACCAACAAACAAACAGTTTGGCTCTAATTGCGAAGGACAAGCGTTGGAGTCAGGAGCTGTGAGCCCAGCAAGATGGATGGGTGGGATGGGATGTTCTCCACACTGACACCGTGTCCTGGCACGGGGCGGGAACAGTCTGGGCTGATTTACTTTAGATTTGAGCTGGGAGTAAATTGGAAGACATGAATCATCTTGACGCAGACACTCCGGAGATGGATTACCTGGCTTGGCAGCCTCTTCCTCTCTTCCCACAGCTGTGATTTTCTCCCTTCAGTGGAGTTTTATTTCCCAGACACAGGAGGTTCCTGCTCCAAGGCTGTGCCCTGGGAAGCCCCACGCCACTCTCTGGGTGTCCCCAGTGCCTCGGCTGTACCAGCAGCTGCCATCCCTCCGGTGACTCCCACTGGCTGGGAGCTGCTGTCCCCCTCCAGACACTGGTCTGGGGCTCCCCCTTTCATCTGGCTCCTCCAGACTGTCAGCCACAAACAGATTTGGGCTGAAACAGGGTTTTATTAGTTCTGTCTCCCTCGGAAGCAGCAAGGCAGGACACAGCCCTGCTCTGGCTCAGCACACCGACATTCCCGGTTCAATAAGGTCCTGACACCTTCCCACCTTAGAGAATTCAGCACTTCACTCCACAAATTATGAGCTAAACAGGCAAACAAGCCCCATCCTGGCTCTGCAGTGATTGCTGCAATCAAAGCCCAGCTCAGGTTGGTTCCCAGGGACTGTAAATGCTGAACTCTGCAGGCGCAGCCCCGGTTGATAGGGAGTGATTAGCCTTAATTCCACCTCTTCCCCTCGGTTCATCTGGACCCCCACGGTGTTCCTGGCAGCTCTGCTGATCACGGCCCTGCATCAGAGCAGCAGCCCCTGCCCTCCTGCTCAGCCACCTCCGGCCTCCCCTCCTTGGCTTCCTTCTCATCTCCAGCTTCACTTCTGCTGGAAGTGCTGGGCGGGGATTTGGAAGCAGAGGGAAATCTGAGGAAGGACGGAGCCCTCTCCTGAAACGTCCCCAGAGGAGCCCTCCACCCTTCATGAGCTGCTGCTCTGGCACAGGTACATTTTGGGACCTGACCTCTCCCGCCACTCGCACCATCCCAGCCCTGAGTTGAGGCTTCCCCAGCTCTCCCCCAAAGCTGGCACTCTCATGCTCTCTTTGTCATTCCCCCTGTGTTTCCACCTGGCTCTGGAGCCCGTCTGAGGAATGTGAGGTAAGAAAGAGGTTTTATTTGCATTTGTTTTTAAGACAGGTGGATTTCTGAGTGCAGACTTGCTTCCTCCCTCCCTGCTCTCCATCCCCTTCTCCAGCTCCCTTTGAACAAGTCATTCCGTTTGCAGAGTCCTGTTGTTTAATTTTGCCAATTGCTGAGTCTCAACCTCCCATTAATTGCTTTTGCCCGTCTTTGTGCATTCCGTTAAATGAGAAAATGCCACACATAAAATTTTAATTCTGAAAGCCGCCTTGTTTGTTTTATATTGAAATTACCCACGCCACGCCGGCCTGCAGAAACAGACGCTTTCTCATTTCATTAAAAACTCTTTGTGATGATAAAAAGCAGCAGAAACGAGATAAAAAGTGGTGTTTCCTTAAAGGCACATGAAAGTGAGGGAGATAAATCCCACGTACTGTAGGGATCAAGCCCAGCACGAGGCTGCGGAGCGGCGATACCGGCGGGGAGGCAGCGCCGGCGGCAGCGCAGCAACAGCTCCTCTCCCAGGGCACGGTGGGCTCTGCCTGGCCTGGCCTCTGCCACCCACCCCTGCTGCTATGTCCCCTCTGCCACCCGTCACTGCTGCCTGGTGCCCTCTGCCACCCACCCCTGCTGCTTGGTGCCCTCTGCCACCCACCCCTGCTGCTTGGTGCCCTCCGCCACCCAGCACTGCTGCTTGGTCCCCTCTGCCACCCATCACTGCTTCCATCCAGGGACCGCTATGAAGGTCCCAGGAGGCCTCCAGCTGTCAGTGCCCCCAGCCCTGGGTGTCCCCAGCCCTGCTGATGGCTGGCACGGGGAAACCATCACCACAGCCTCAGGCCAGCCCTGAGCCACCCTGGCGTTGCACAGGGCAGGGGGGACAGTGCCGCAGGGGAGAGGGGCTGCTTGGCAGGCGGGGATGGGGCAGAGGGACCAGCTCCTTCCTCCCCAGCCCTGGCTTTCAGAACACACAGGGGATTTAAGCAGCTCCTTGAGAAGGACCCTCAGAAGAACTGAAGACCTCAGCAGTGCCAACCATTCTCCAGCTGTGGCACAGAGACCCACACAAAGGGTGCTGAGGCCAGTCGAGGCCTCTGTGCACTGGGGGATGGTCATTGGTCCCGTGGGTGCTCGGTGTTCCCATAGTTATTCTGCCCAATGGGATCTGTAAATCAGAGCAAAAGAAGGACAAACTTCCAGTTTCAGACTTGATTGCTTCACTTCTTTTTTTTTTTTCTACTCATCCCATAACATCAAAGTGAGTTTTTCCTACTTGATTTTCAATATTCTTCAGCAGTTGCTGAATTGCTATTCAGCTTTACACAATTTTTCCACCCACTGCAGTTTTAAAGGTCATTTAATTATTATTACAAAGAATTACAAAAAGATAGATAATTGTTGAAATGCCTTAAGCTGCAACAGGTTATTAACATGGATTTTTTTATAGTCACATTGAATGGATCAGTGTTTACAGCTCAGGAGTCTTTGTGTTGTGCTGTCACTGGGTGATGCTCAGAGTGCCGGGCCAGCCTGGCAGCACTGCCCTGGGAGGTGATAAACTGCCCCTCCTGAGGAGTCAGAACAGACTGGTGGGTCTCTGCTGTTCATGGTTTTCAAGGAGCTGTGTTCCCTTCTTAATCAGCACATTAGTGAGAGAGTCTCTGGTAAAGCAAAACTAAATGGGAACCAAAAGTGAGCCCCCTGTTGTCATGAAAACATGTTTTTCTACCACTCTGCAGTTATTGCTGGTAGCTGTCCACCTTCACAGAAACACCTCGTGGATCAAGAAGGACGAGGAGGATGTTTGCAAACAGGCAGGATCACAAAGAGGGGTGGGGGTGAGGCACACCAGATCCACCTCCTGCTCTGAGCGAGCAGAACTTGTTGGTATTTACTCTACAGAGTAAATTATAAACCAAGGACAAGTTTCCATTTCTGCACATCAGATTGGATGGACAAGCCCAGTAATGAACACATTTATTCCAGGACTGGAAGTCGCATTACCCAGCCTTGGCCTCTCATCCACCTGCTCCCTGCATCACATCATCCCTCTCATCCAAAATGCTCATTCCATAATGCTGACACAAGCAGCCGGAACATTTGGACTGAACTGTAAAGCCTCAATCACGCCTCTAGGTGGGAGGCTGAGAAAGCAAATCCGAGTCTTAGAAAAGAGGTACGTAGTTTGTCGCAAAGAGGAAAACCAAAATGCAATCACTTCTTTGCCCCCTTTCCTTGGAATCAGCTGTGAATCAGGTGTGTGGGCTGGGAGGATATTAAAGGCAGGCAAGGCCATAACTGAAACCATCTGACACAGACCTCAGACTCCCCATGCTGAGTGAGTATCGTGTCTCTCGAGCCTCTGCTCCAGAAGCTGTTTTGCAATAAATGCACCACTCCTGCGCACGGTTGTGTAAAAGTGGAAAGGCAGGCTGGGGCTGGGCTGGGCTGGGCTCTCCCACCGCGGCACAGCAGCAGGAATTGGGGGTGACAGGGGCCAAGGCAGCGACCACAGCGCCGTGAGTGTGGTGCTGTGCCAGGGCAGCCCCCCGGATCCTCCGGAGCAGGAGGAGCCCGGCTCTGCACCCGGGAAATCCCCAGCCCAAGAGGAGAGGTGTTGCCGCACAGCTCCCGTTGCACAACTGGTGTGAGGCGTGTGAACACGGATCCCCCACCCGAGCTCAGCCCCGCTCCCTGCTCGTGGCCGGGCTCTGGGACCGACCCTTCCCGGCTCTCTGGGCCAGTTAACACTTCTCCAGGTGCCGCCTGCCCAGGTAGGAGCTGGCCCCCCCTCGCCACCGCTCCTGAGTCATCCGAGCTCGTGTGACATCATGGGAGCCGCGGCTGCTTGTCCCTGTCCCCGGCTGACACACATCCGTCCCCGGGGAGCCGCCGCTGCCCCACATTGCGCAGCCCCTGTCTGGGGTCCGCGCTGACCCTCCCGAGCCGCCGGGAGGAAATGAGTTTGCTGCCCGAAAATGTGTGCTCAGAGCCAGGACCTCCCTTTCCTGACAGAGGCATTACGGGAAAACAGCCTGGATCCTGGAGGACTGAGGATAAGCACACTTAGAAGAGGAGGTCCCAAAGCTGTCCAGGAGTTCATCCCTGGGTTTGGGACCTCAGCGGGGCTCTCGAGGGAAGGACTGGAGATGTCCTTCCCTGACCTCTTGGGTGCCCAGAGCAGACACTCCTGCTCTGCTTTCAGTTCCTTAGAACAAAATCCACTTTCCCAGATGGATGTGACTTCTCAAGGGGTATTTGCTTAGCCATAGGCATAAATCTTCTCTTCACATTGCTCTAGGTGGGATAAAATATTCTATGACTGTCTATTTAAACATCTTACGTTAATACCACGGAGTGTTTGTTCAGCTTCTATTATTCTTTAAGCTCTGAAGTAGCAGATGCTCCCAGGCATGCCAGAGTAGAGCAAATCCACGGCTGCAGGCGTTGCTTCCAACCTAAACTGGGGCTGAGTGGGCAGGGATGTTTGTGGATAAGGGCACCCCTGACATTTTCCGGAAGAGAGGCCGTGGCTGGGAAGGCCATAGCAAAACGGTAAATGCTGCTGTCACGGCCCCTTGCGCAAGGGCTCGGTTTTCCCCAGCGTTGTTTATTACTCGAGTCTGTTGCTGCTCTCTGCTTTTGGTCCAGCTGTGGGAAACCTGAGGTTGCCTGCTGAGCCGGGAATGCAGAGGGTGCAGCTGGAGTGCAGATGCTCTGGGTGCTGCTGTCAAACGTGATGCTGGGATGAGGTGATCACAGGGGGGAGGAATCACCAGGGATTGAGTCCCTGATGCACCCTGGGCAGGGACAGTGGGACTGGTTCTCCCTGACTTCAGTGCAGGGGTCTGGGGGAACCGCTTTCCCAGGCCCAGCCGAGACCCTGTGCAGCCCTGGGGACACCCTGGGCAGTGGTGACACTTCTGCTGCCTCTGCCACTTCAGCCCTCCACAATAATAGCCCCAAACCGCCCTAGAAGGATGTCTCCTTTCCTTGAGGAAAGTGCAACAGAAAACAGTTGTCAGGGTGTGCCTGATCCATCTGTCACTGAGGAAATAAGCACGTCCTACAATTTAATGCCATCAATCACTGAGACTAAAGGTAGAGATCAAGGCTGCTTACTTGGAGGAGCACCTAAGGCCGTGTCTAGTCAAGAACACAGTGACAGCCAAATAAATTTCCCTGGTGTGGTCCCTCAGGAGGCTGCGCACTCCTCCAGAGCTCAGGACTGCCTGCTCTGCAAGGAGCCCTCGGGCCACGCAGGGAGCACCTTCCTCTGCAGAGACTGATGAGGACCTCCTTAAAATCCATGGGATAAACCAGGGCAATGCTCAGCTGAGGGGCTCCCACTCTGGCACCCCACCACGATGCTGCCATCAGAGACCAGCCAGAGCTGCAGATGGTCCCTCAGGCAGCATCCCCAGGAATCTGAGTGGTTGCACTGTAAAAACAAACTGCCGCAAAGGGCTGTTGCTCAGCTTTGCTTTCCCCATGAGGCATGGTGACCCTCTTCCAAGGAAAAAGCATAAATCATCACTTGGGTTTTCCTTTAATTCCTGGATGTGTTGCATCCTGTGTAATAAATTATACTGCTCACTGTAAAAGGAATTCTGGAGGCAGCTGTGCCAGCCTCTTGAACCCTTGAGTTGCAGGTGATGGGAGGATTCAGTCCATCACCAGGAGCACGTGTTGGTGAGTGCAGTGGGCCTTTAGGACACCAAAGCTGTCAGGAACATGTGGATCCCAAGGCAGCCCTCCCAACCCCATCCCTTCCCAGAGAGCCTGAGGCACGAGCTCTGCTCGGAGCAGGTACCTCACTGCTCAGAGCTTGTCTACACAGGATTCTTAAGAAAGTTAAACTGAAGTAACTAAATCTAAAGTAGAGCACTAAAATTATGTATAAAACTCTCATTGAGAATTAAAGTGTCCTTAATTCAGCTTAGTTTACTCCCAAATTCTACTAATTAAGGTCATTTAAACTGTCTTTAATTAACATAATGGTCCCACATAGGTAGTTATAAGTGAGGTTTAATTAGCCCATTTTCAGAAGCAAGTTAGCTGCCTCGAGCTCCCATAGGCAGGCAGGGCTGGGGCCACTTTGCTGACAGGGCTCCAAGTTGAGGCTGGTTAGCAGGAGTTCCACAGCGCTGGCACCAATTCCCGAGGGACTGGCACCAGGCCAGCTTCCTCCCTGCCAGCAGATAACAGGATCCTTGAATATCACCTCTTCTGACTGTGTTAAATGTACGAGCGGGAGATGAAAGCTTCTACCAGAGAATGAGCTCTTCCTTTAACATCTGGGACATGGGAGTGGTAATACCTAGAAGAATCCCTGGAAAAACGTGATGTCAGGATTTTACAGGACTTGTTCATGAGCAGGGAACCAGGCAGGAGGAAAGCTGAGTCAGCAGAGAAGTGGGTGGAGGTGGAGGACTGGGAGGGACTGAGCCCATCCCTGGGACGAGGGTCCTGCTGTCACAGACCTCCTCCCTGTCCCCACTGCCTCTGGATGCTTTGGTTCAATTTTTGCTCACTGGAATGCCCAGCTCAGCAGGACGAGATGCTTCTGGCTGCCCTTGATGCCATCCTGGGGGCATCATGCTTTGCCACCCCACGTGCTCGCCTGGGTCTCACGAGTTCCTCCCTGGAACAGTCCCGTGTTCTCTTGCGCTGTGCTGGGGATTTCCAGCCCTGTCCTGTGGCGGAGGCACGAGCCCTGCTGGGCAGCCTGGCAGTGCCAGCTGATGGCCCGTCCCACCGCAGAAAGGGGACGATGCCATTGCCCAACAACGGGCACAGCACTGGCTGCAAGAGCCAGAGTCTCCTGCCTTGTGTACGGTGGTGAAGGGCCTCAGCACCAGACCCACCAGAGCCTTTGTTCTGGGAGTTTCCATATCCTCAGAAACTGCAGCCTCCACCACAACTCCTCCCGTTGTGGTGAAAAAGAAACTTTGCCTGTTCAAAGCAGTTTTGAAAATGTGAAAAAAAAAATAATCCAAATCACCCACAGGGAGCTCTGGGATGTGGCCAGTGTGTGACCTCTTCTGACTTTCCGTGTGGAGAGGCCAACAACGCCCCTCTCTCCTTGCTTTGCTTTCACCAAATCAAACCAGACCCATGTGGCCACTGTGGCTGCTTTGCACAAATCAGGAGATCCAGCTTCGTGCCTCTTCTTTTGGGTGTTTCCTATAAGAAGCACATCTGTGGCCATACCTTCTGGTGCAACAGCCTTAAGCCTGGAAGCAAAAGCACACAAACAATGCCAAATTCATGCTGACTGGAGTGGATTCCAAGGGAAAGAAGAGCTGGGAAAACACCTACTTAAGAACTGAGTAAGGATATTATCTGTGATCTGAATCTCAGTGTGTGTGTGTGTGTGTTACTGTTGAGTACATAGTGTGGTTTCACACACGGCCAGAGACAAGGAAAACTGATTGTTTCGGGGTAACCACAAGGAAGATGAATGCAAATGTATTCCTGTAACTGGGAGAGTTCCTCGCTCCTGCACTGGGCTCTGGTACATGGCCTCAGGGAAGCAAATTTGCAACTACCTTCATTAAATTGTTTAGGGATGATTAATCAGAAGTCAGAGATGTGAAATTTTCGCGTGTTGTGCAATGTGGGTTCAACCCCTGCAGTTCCGTACAGTCTGCAGGGGCGGTTCTGCGCCTGGCAGGGGACAGGTACTGGCGGGTGACAGACGCTTCCTGCCAGTGCTTATCTCCTCCGCACGCCCGGGTTGATAAGCTGCCACCGGCTGAATCACAGCCACCTGCACCGTGGGGATCCAAGGGACGAGTGAGGGACACCAGTGCCCTCCCAGTGCAGGTACCCCAGGGCCACCGGCTGTGCCCGGCGTGTCTGTCCACAGGCCACCGACACTCCACCCTGTCACCGTGTGCTGTGTCCACACACCGGCCTCTGGAACTGCGAATCACACGGAACATAAGAACCCTCGGAGCCCCTTTGCCAACGTGCCCAAAGCCCGCGGCTGTGCCACACGCTCCTTCTGCCCCAAGGCCACCCATGGCTGGGGCTGGGCTGAGAGAGCAGCGGTGCTGTCCTGGCACCCGCTGTCTCCGTCCCCTCGCCTTCCCCTGAGGGCTCCAGGCCGGGGGCAGCTCCTCGCCCAGGGCAAGGGGCTGCACATCCCTTGGGAAGAGCCCTGGGACCCCCTCAGCCTTTGACACCCATCTCTGACAGGGACGGTGGGACTGAGAAAGGGCCGGCAGTGGAGTTTCAGTGTTTTAGGGCCGTAACCTCAGAGGAAGGGCTGGGGAACCCTCTGGGGCAGCAGCTCGTGGTGCCCCACGGAGCCAGTCCCGCGGGCGGCCCCGGCACACCGGGAGGCACAAGGGCACGTCTGTCTCCCCTGCGCTGTCGGGGCACACCGGGCTCAGCGCAGGAAGCACAAGGGCACGTCTGTCTCCCCTGCGCTGTCGGGGCACTCCCGGCTCCGGCGGAGGCTGCGGCGGGGCCGGGCGGGGCCGTGCGGGCCGCTCCNGGACGGCCCCGAGGCCGCGCCCGAGCCCGGGGAGGCCCCGCTGGTGCCGCGGGGAGGCCCCGGCAACAAACCCCCCGCGGCCGGGCCCGAGGACACCGAGAGCGACAACCTGAAGCCCATCGTCATCGATGGCAGCAACGTGGCCATGAGGTGCGCCGGGGCTGGGCTGTGGGAGGCACACGGAGCTCGGGGCTGCTCGGAGCAGCCGCCCCTGAGCGCTGGGGATGGGCCGGGTAAGACTTTCCGAGGTGTTGGGGTGACACGCAGGGCTCTGACGGGGACGAGCATCGGTGCTGGGGCAGTGCCAAGGCAGCCGAGCTTCCTGACAAACACACGCGTCTCTCTTCCTGCGCTCAGGGGATGGCTGAAGACGCGCTGTCCTTTTAACTAGTGGCTTCGTGTGAGTTTCCGTCGCAGAGAGTTGCTCAATAAATAATGACAGGGTTAATTAGAGGAGGGTTTGTAATACGGAGCTGTCTCCTGAGTTGGAAGCCGATCTCTGGTTTGTGACTCCCGAAGTTCGGAGGATTTCTGTGCAGCACCGAGAGGGATGGAGCATCCAATGTGTCACCAGGGCAGAGCTGTCCTCATGCTCAGCATCTCGGGTGTCCTGGTGCTGCCGCCACAGGTCCTGTCTGTCGCTGTGACCAGAGGCTCCAATATCCACAGAACACCCAGAATCTCAGGTTTTGTTTATTGGTGTCATGTCCCAACTTCCACCCGGGGTTTTGCTCCCACAGTGGTGAAGATCATCTGCTCCCACCCCAACCTCAGCAGCATGTGCTCCCCACCTCTGCACAGAGGGGCCCTGCGCTCTCTTTAATTCAATTTTACTTTAATGCACCAGGTTCTGACTTGGGCTCTGGACGCTTTTTCTGCTGCAGAAGCAGCCTCCTTTACTGTGTTTGTGCCTGCAGATTTTATTAAAAACACCCCTGGGTGCAGCTGCTGTGAGCGCTGTGGGAGGTTTGTCAGAGGTGAAAGTGCTGCGTGGAAGGTGTTTTGCAGGTGTGGCTCTGTCCAAGGCCGGGATGACAGTTCAGGGAGCAGGACTGAGGAAGGCTGGGGCACAGGACCAGGGGAAAGGGGTCCCTGCGGGAACAGCCTGTTCCTGCTCCTGTGGAAAATGGCCCATTGTGAGCCCAGGCCGATAAGTGACTGGCAGCGAAGTTTACCTTGGATCAGTGCTCCCAACAGGATTGGATGTGTTTGTTCCCCAGGAGCGTCTTACGGGTGAAAGTTGTCCCGAAAGAGGGAACTTGGAGCAGCTGTGAGTCAGGGCAGGCCGGAGCCCAGGCTCTGACATGAGACAAGTGTGGCTTTTTAAAGCAGTTCGCTAGAAGGGGAATTCCATTCTGAAACTTCCTGTATTGATGGTGTGATGTTCCCTGCTGATTCATTTGCAGTGTGTACCGCGGCCTCCCTCAACAGCTCTTGACAAACTTATGCAAATCATAGTGGAAATTAGCTTTTACTTCCTTCTAAGGGAATTTTTCCTTGGCTGCTGCCAAATCAGATCGGCCCAATTAGCTGCCTTCTTGGAGGCTTGAGGCTGGTAGCAGGGACCCAAAAAAACAAACAGAAAACCAAAACCCAACCTCACAACCCACCAAAACCCACTTGTTTTTCACGTCTGATGTTGGAGAAAAGTTTTGGAGAGTCTTCTGATGGTAACTGTCAGCCTTCTGTAATTTGTGATTCTTATTGGAAATATTTTAGGTGACTTTTTAGGTGTCAGCTGTGTTGAGTGTGTCTGCAGAGGGTGGTGGAGCTGAAATGTCATTCAGACGTGGATGGGCAGAGTAAGTGCCCTGGGTGGGGAGAAATTCCTGAATCCTGAGAGCAGTTCCTTCAGTGCGGTGTATTCCCAGAGTGTCCCCGTGGAACTCGGGCAGTTGGATCCCCAGAGCAATGAACTGGGCTGGAATACAGAGGTGTTGGATGTTTGCCAGACCCATTATCAGCAGAAGAGCTGATTGCACTGTAAATACTCCTGCTTGTAAAGTGGGAGGGGTGGCTTCCTCTTAGAGGCTCTGGAAAGTTGTTGATATGACCTAATGAATAATTAAGAAGCGTTTTTCCATCAGTACATGGCTTCTGACGTGGTTGTCAAACTTTGCTCTTCAGCTGCCATGAGCTGTTCACTCACCCAGCGCTGATCAGCTGATCATATTCAGAGGAGATGTTGCTGTTTTGTGCAAACAGTGCATTTGTAGCTGAGGTTTAGGGCCATAATGTAGTGAAGTGTCTTTCCTGGAGGTGAGAGGGCACAAAATGTCTTGTTTTCCTCAAGTGATGAGAACATTTTGCAGGCACACCCCCAGTGAGGGAGCAGCGTGCCCTGGCAGGGGACAGCACTGGCATTAGCTGGCAGAGTAGGGCAAAGGGGGGTTGGGATCACATTGTGCTTGGGACTAAAAATAACCATTGGGAGCCTGGGGTGGAAGCAGAGGCTGTTCCAGAGCAGCTGCAGCAGTTCCTGCTGCTCCTTCCCAGTGAGGTTTGGATGTTTACTGGTGTGATGTGGTGGTGGGCAGGTGGGAGTGAGGGTGTTCACACGAGCTGTGCTCCTCCAACTTCACTGCAGCTTGTGTGACTTGCTGGCTCCCTCTGCTTGGAGCAGTGCCTGACGAGTACTGGATCATGAAGTAATCAACTCCCTCATTCTCTCCTTCAATGCAGCCATGGGAATAAAGAAGTGTTCTCCTGCCGGGGTATCCTTCTGGCTGTCCAGTGGTTCTGGGACAGGGGACACAAGGATATTACAGTCTTTGTGCCGTCGTGGAGGAAGGAGCAGCCCCGACCAGATGTACTCATAACAGGTGTGGAAATGTGGAAGCCACAAGGAGATTTTCAGGCTGACTTAGCCAGAACTCTGCAAGCTCATTAAGTGACGAAGTCAGTAATTAACTTCAGAATGGAAGGTCTGAGTAGTGGGAGATCAAGTGAGCTGAGCTGACCAGGGAGAATTAGTCATTAACTTCTCCCCTAAGCAAGTGTTTGCCTGGGTCACTTGAAATAATTCTGAGAACAAGAAATGCACTGCTGCTCTGCCTCATAACTTCTTGTTTTATTTCTTGAGTTTCTTCCTCATTACGGGATGCACTTTGTGCTGTATTTGACCAGAGCACATTCAGTGGGAGTTATTCAAATTGAGGGGAGTTTGCTCTGAACCTGCAAACATCTGAGATTTCCGAGTAACTCAGAGCAGAGGTGGTTGGGGTTGAGGCTGTGGAGCGATGGAGTGATCTCACACCAGTTTTGTTGCTGGCTCACGGTGTAACTCTGTGCAAGGTGTGCTCACAGCTGTGTTTGTGTGTGTTCCAGACCAGTACATCCTGCGGGACCTGGAAAAGAAGAAGATCCTGGTGTTCACGCCGTCGCGGCGCGTCGGGGGCAAGCGCGTGGTGTGCTACGATGACAGGTTCATCGTCAGGCTGGCCCACGAGTCCGACGGCATCGTCGTGTCCAACGACACCTACCGGGACCTGCAGAACGAGCGCCCCGAGTGGAAGAAATTCATCGAGGAGCGGCTGCTGATGTACTCCTTCGTCAACGACAAGTATGTTCCCGTCCTCCTGGGCCTCCCTGGAGGTCTGTGGGAGCGTGCTGGCTTGTTTGAGTTAAAAAAAGTAGAGATACAAAGGAGTTGGTGGCTGCTTGTGGGGTGGAGCCAGGAGCTCTGCTGTAGTGGGGCTCCCAGGAGAGCTCCAGGGCTGGATTTCCTCACAGGACGATCAGCAGACCTAGCAGCAGAGCTCTGGTCTAACTGAGCACTGAAGCTCTTCTGTACCCAAAGGGAAGTGTTTTGTGCCGGTGTGGACTGGGAGAGGAGGGTTATCTCTGCAGCAAATGGGGGAGCTTTGTAGGGCTCAGATGGCTTTTAGTCTTCAAGGAAATTGGAGACCTTGAACTGATGTGAAATGCTGAAAAGTGAACTTGTCCTGACTGAGATTTTTCTTTAGGTTTATGCCTCCAGATGATCCTTTGGGGCGTCACGGCCCGAGCCTGGATAACTTCCTCAGGAAGAAACCTGTGGTGCCAGAACACAAGAAGCAGCAGTGCCCTTATGGTAAGACCTGCCTGCTGCACGTGAAGGGTGAAGTGTCTGTGCCAAGTGTCACTCACAGTTCAGTCAAATCCAGCTGCTCATTCCATGCTCTGCTTTTCCTCACAGGGAAGAAATGCACTTATGGAATTAAGTGTAAGTTCTACCACCCTGAAAGGATCAACCAGCCCCAGCGCTCGTTAGCTGATGAACTCCGTGCCAATGCAAGGCTGTCTCCAACCAGAAGCACCAGTGCCAAGGAGGAGAAAAAGGGCAAAAGAGGCTCCCAGGCAGAGCTCTTGTGCTCTGTGCCCACGGAGAGCGACAAAAGCTCTTTGCAGAAGGTCTCTGCAGAGAGGAAGAGCTTGGCTCACAAAGCCAAGCCCAGTGATACTCTGCTCCAGGGCAAAGGCTGTGTGTCAGGCAGTGCCCCCCCGAGCAGTGGGAGCCACAGGTCCTCTGACAGGTACCAGCAGCCTCACATGGACTCTCTGTCTTACATCTCTCAGGAGCATCTTGACTCAGGCATTGGGTCTCTGGAGAACCAGCTGTCTGACATGTGGCCTCACAGATGTGCCAGCCGCTGTGATCACTCCCATGCTGAGCAGGTGCCTGTCTGCACCTGTGGCAGGCAGAGACCTGTCTACCCACACTCTGCTGGCCTAGAGCAGAACGGGCTGGTCTCTTACAAGCATGGCTCCCATAAATCACCTGCCTCTGGTGCCAGCTTCCTGCAGTACAGTCCCGAGGCCTCTCTCTCAGGAGCCCCCCACTCTTTCTCAGGCTATGGAGTGCCCGTGGGGCAGTTCAGTCTGCCTGGGGAGTTCAGTGCCCCCCCGCCACCCTCACGGGAGTTCTGGTCCGAGCCGTACCCGCTGCCCGCGGTCAGATCCCCAGGCACACACGACCCACGCTCAGTGCCCAGGGCCCCAGGGGCGTATGGGGACACGGGGCCCTGGGCGAGCTCAGAGCAGTTTGCAGAGGAGAGGGCCAGTGTGCACGTCAAGCTCTGCGGCATCTTCCACCCGCACCTGGTGGAGGCCGTGATGAGCCGCTTCCCGCGCCTGCTGGACCCGCAGAGGCTGGCGGCAGAGATCCTCACCTACAAGGCACAGCACCCCGGCTTGTGAGGGGCTGCCCGGGGCTGGAGATCCTCTCTCTGCCCAGGGCAGAGATCCTCACCTGCAAGGCACAGCACCCCGGCTTGTGAGGGGGCTGCAGGGGCTGTGCTGGCCTCTGGCAGCTGCCACAGGTGCCTTCCCAGTGCCCTTCCTTACCCCTCAAGGCTGGGTGCCAGATAACTTGTGCTCCCAGTAAACTCTGCTCTCGCTATGCCCGTGTGCCCTTGGGAGAACTGAGAGCGTCCGGAGTCCCTCCTGGCCCAGGCGCTGCAGCTCTCCAGGGCAGGACTGTGGGAGTCTGGCATACCCTGAGTTACTGCAGTTGTCCAGATCTGCATGCGACATTGTCCTTGTATTCAGTTTTGAGATGGCATTGTGCACTATGGGATGTGGAGGGAGAGCTCAGGAGCTCCAAGAGAGAAGGGGGTGCTGCTTTTGCAGCAGCCTGAGGCTGGTTTGTGAAGACCCAAATGCATTGTCAAATGCATGGACTGTTCTTAGCTGCTGACTGAGCCTCTTTCCAATATCCCACCGTGCAGATCCGTGGCAAATGTTGGGTTATAAATCTAGTCCAAAGCTGGTTTTAGCTGACTTTAATTTGGTTTTATTGGTGCACTTCTTTAACAAGGATGTCTCTGGCCCTCCCACCTCAGCTTACCTTCCTGACATGAGGTGACTTTCCCTCGCAGACCACAAGTGCTTAGTGAGCTGCTCAGCTCCTGGAAACCAGGAGCCAGGAGCTCAATCCTTGCTCAGGAGTGGCTGGACGCTGGTCCAGGGCTGCCTGTGCTGATGACTGCAGTGTCAGAGCTGCTGGGTGACTTGAGCGTGTCACTCTGCTGGTCCCTGTCCCAGGCTGGCTCTGTACAGTGCTGAAGAGGATTTATGATGTGCCTTCAGACAGCAATACACTGGACTGCTGCCAGGGCCCATCGTGAGGGGTCTTTAATATTTCTCTCTGTAAAGCTGTTGCTTCACCTTCCTCCTCACTGATGCTCCCACATCTTTGGCTGTGCCCACCTAGAGCAGCATCCAGAACTGTAGAGTAAGACTTGGCAAGACTGTTTCACTTCCTCTTACTCTGAGAGATGTTTTCTACTGTAGATACTGTAAGAGATTTTAAATATGCAAAACCACTTGCTGTAGTAATTGGTTCTGGTCCTGGAATTTGCAGTGCTGGGGATTCAGACGTTCCTGGCACTTGCCGGCCGGAAGCAGTTGATTTGTTGATACACATTGTATCTGTGTGTGTTGTTGTTTTCTTAATACAATACGCCCTTCTGTGGTTAAACCAAGGTCGTGGAGTGGCAACTTAGGAAGTGGCGAGTGGAGGGCAGCTGGTCCTGGAACCTTCCTGGGCTCAGTGTTGTCTGTTCCTGTCCTTCCCTCTGATGTCCAAGGAGTGACCTGCCCAGACTGGCACCATGTGCCATGAGACCACAGGGACACAGAACCCTGTATGCCTGGTTAATAATGATACATTACAAATTAGTAATGTTTCATGTTAGTAAGCAAAATGCTTCTTAATTTTAAGTAACCTGATACTTTGCATATTTGTAAATTACAGGAAAGAAATGTTTTTTAATGTTATTGTCCAGCACTTTGCTGCTTGCTGTTCTCCCCTCAGCCATGTGTTACTTGGCAGGGTGGGTTTGGGCTTCTGGTGGAACGCTGGAATCTGCTGCTTCTCTTGCAACCAGAAGATTAACACTTTGTACTCTGCAGCTGCCACTTGCTGAACTTTCTGTATCACTCTGCAGTCCCATCATGTGACAGCCAAGGAAGAACTGCCTCACAGAAATAAAAACTGCTGAGTTGATCTCTTTGGTCTCCGGTGGCTTTTTGAAGGAACACTCTGGACACTTTGGCTGGCATTGCAGGGAAGTCAGAGAAATCCTCCTTCCTCCCCTGGGCTGCTCTGACAGGCTTTGAGGGCTCCTTGTTGACAGGCTGAGACCAAAACACCCAAGTGCTGTGGCAGATAAGGGCGAGTGCAGTGCTGGCTCCCAGTCAGCCCCACAGGGCTGGTTGTGGGTGTCTCGGGTGCTGAGGCACAAAACACTCCTGGGAGTTTTGGGATCAACGGGAGCCGTGTCCAGTTTTAAGGGGCAATTCCACGGTGCAGCCTGGAGTGTTTGTACAGTTACAGCACGTGTCGGGTGTTGTGTGGGTTGTGTGAACTGTCATGTGCAGCCTTTGCTCGGGGGTTTGTTGTGGCCTGGGAGGGAAGTGCAGCAGGAATGTCGGTGCTCACGTGTCTGTGTCAGGATCTTCTGCTGCCAGCTGCTCCAGTGCAGCACGTTCTTATCTCGCTGGTTAAATAACTTTATGCCATGTATTCAGACTTGTGCTCCTGTAGTTAATGAGAAACCAGGGGGGCAGGTGCTCCCGAGGCAGCTGCCACCCAAACCAAACCTGGAACCTCAGTGCCAAAGGGCTTTATTGGCTGTGGGAGAGGAACCCTCTGCCACGTCACTGCAGTGACAGACTCACGTGGCTCTGTGTGTGGGGGGTGGAGGGGTGTGTCACACACCTGAGCACACCTGCAGCCAGCTGGGGACTTTGCTGCTGGCCAGAGTGGGGCCTGGAGCTGAGAAATGCTGCAGGGTTTCAGGGCTGGCTTTCCTAGAAATGACCTTAATAGGCAATTCTAGTTCTGCAGGATCTGCAAGGGCAGGGGAATGTTTGTTTTTGCTTCTCTCAAAGCTGGACCAACACAATGGAAGGAATGGGTGCAGAGGTTCATTATTGAAGCAGTTTGGGAGGGTCAGGCCACAGCACAGATCTGCTCAGTGACTCCCACCGGCTGCTGTGTGTGCTGGACCCCCTGGCTGACATCCCACTGCTGTTCTCGGAATTCTCTCCCCTCACACAAGGTTCTGCAGGACCAAACCTGCCCTGAGAGCGTCCTGTGTGTGCTGGGTAAGCCCTGCCTTGCCAGGAGCTTGGGAAATGGGAGTGTTAACTGGAGCTGCTGCACGTTGCCCCCTGCTCTGGCACAGTCTGCAGTAAGTTGGTGCAGTTGCACCACCTGGTATCCCTGCCGGGCTGTCAGTGAGGGATTTTGGGGTGCATCCTGTGGCTCAGTGCCTCCTGGAGCTCGGGGGGAGAGTCTGTCTCACCTGCTGAGTGTTGGCCTGGTGTCCCCCAGCCAGACAAAATGAGTCACCTCTGCTTGTCAGCTCTGGAGGTAAGGAGATCACACATGGGCCTGCTGGAGGTTTCCTGTGCTCAGGGGGTTCCCAGCCCTCATCCTGTCAGCTCTGTGCTGCTGGAGCCTCGTGCTGAGCTCTGGGGGAGGCTCCTCCAAGCAGCCCAGCCTGAAGCACTGCTGCCCTGTGCTGCCCTTGCTGAACTTCCATTTGAGGCCAGCTGGTTACTCCTGTCAGGGGATTTCCAGGCCCAGTTCTGACATTTCAAGGCATTTCCAGAGGCAGGAATCTGACCCGAGGTTCCTGTTCAGGCTGTGGGAATGGGGATGGTGTGTAATGGGAGCACTTGTGTGTGTGCCCTCGCAGGGAACACGTCACCCACCTGGGACTCCCATACAGGGAGCAGGTTCAGCATCAACCCCCTGTGTTCCCCTGGCCCTGAGGCTGCTGCTCTCCCCGCACAGAGGAAGAGTGTCCCACACACAGCAGCAGCTCTACACCCTGTACCCCGAACTTCTTTTGCAATGCAGGAAATGAGAAACTGCAAAATAAATTTGTATTGCACCCAAGAGAACAGAAAGGGGCTGGGGAGGAGCTGGGGCGGGGGGGGCTGCTGCTGGGATGGGGTGAGGGTGACAGTGCTGCCTGTGCAGGTGCTGGCAGCACTCGCTTTCCAACCGTGTGTTTTTTCAGTCCTGTCTCCGCTTTCCTGAGGGTTCTACACCCCGTACCCCTGCACTCCCCAAGGCCAGGGGCTGTCCCTGGGAACCAAAGCTGTGACTGGGGCTGCAGCTGCCAGCTCAGCCTTCCTGGGAGTGGGGAACAATATTGCACAAATGTGCTGCAGTAAACACAGCCCCGGGTTGAGCAATAGGTCAGGAGGACTCGTGTGGAAGGTTTCCCTGGCCTGTGAGGCAGCTCTTGCCTCGCTGTGGGTGTTGTGGTGAGGGGCTGCCCACCCCTGAGAGCTGGTGGCTGTAGGATGGGGATGTCATTGTCCACCTCCTGAGCCCTGTCCTTGGCACTTTCTTCCAGCCCAAGGGTTGGCATGGGGGAGGTGAAGAGTGGCTGCAGCAGGGCCAGGACCTCACCACGTATGTGCAGAGCTGCTGTTGGACGGTGCCGGTGCTCCCGTGGTCTCTTGGTGTGGATGCTGCTGTGATTCCTGCGGGAGAGGGGGTGGCCAGTTTGGGGCTGCAGTGGTGCCCCCAGAGCGGCTCATTTGCAGGACCTGCTTCATTTGGGTATTTCTGAGCAGCGCGGGGCTGTCCCACCTCAGGCTCGAGGGGCCAGGTGAGTGTGGGTGACTCAGGTCGCTGCTATTCGCGTTGCATCAGTTCCCTGTGCGTGGGAGCTGCACGGACACGTCGGGAGGACAGATCCCTGCCGGTCCCTGCCTGCTGCAGGGGCCTGTCCCCAGCCCCTGGTTCCTGCTCAGCTTCACTAACAGCTCCTCCTGCCCCCCTCCCCAGAGAGCTGAGCCCGGGAAAGAACAGACGGACACACGGACGGGGAGCAGCCGCCTGTATTGAACAGCCACAGCACAGGACCCGGGGCAGGATGCAGCCCCCTGTGCTGGGCCAGGCTTGGGCACCCTCAGCCCAGCTCAGTATCCCTGAGACGTTCGGGGGGAGGAGAGACCCTCGGTCCCCACAAGGAGGGACGGTTCCCCCTCACACCCCCCATCCAGTGCTGTGACACGGGTGACAGAGGGGCCGGGGCTGCCCCAGGAGGAAGTCAGTGGGTGAGTTTTGCAATCCTTCTCCCCGGTGGCTCCAGCTTGTGCAAGGTGACTGGGAACAATGGTGACCAGGCTCCTGGTTCCCGGAACCTCCCAACATGTTGCAGCAGATCAGGAGGAGGCCCCTCTGTGAGCTCTCCCAGAGCCAGACCCCAAGGGCACAGTGAGCCCTGGGGTGGTCCTGGGCAGGAGGTGGGTGTGACTTGCCCTGGGGCAGCCCCGAGGCCAGCAGCCCACCCTGACCTGCCTCCAGTCCAGTTCCTGCTCCTGGGCAGTGTCTGCAGTTCCTGTTCACACCTTCACTTACGTTTTCTGCCTCTCAGGCTGGATGGAGCCGCGTGGTTGCCACAACGGCTCTGTCCACCGGCGTCCTGGGGCAGAGCAAAGGGGTGAGAGGGGACATCACAGCCAGAGCTCTGCCGGGTGCCAGAGTGCCCAGCCAGGCTCCAGGTAGGCACTGGTGAAAAGAACTGGGAGCCTTTCCCAGCTCCCTCCTCCCAAGTGCCTCCCAGGGCAGCCTCGTGCCCCCCAGTGCCCAGGTGGGAGCTGGTGGATTCCCCACGCAATGACCCGTGGCAATGACCACTGGCACAGGTCATTGCCCCAGCCCTGGTGGCAGGTCCCTGCTCCCCAGCTGCTGGCTCCCTGTGCCCCTCCTCCAGTCCCCAGCTGGTACCTTCTGGGCTCTCTCCCTCGCTCCCACTGGCACTTTGATCCTCCTCTTCCCCCAGCAGCTCGGGGTTGTCACCACTGTGCCACTGCCACGGCGGCTCCGCCAGCTGGGACAGAGTGTGAGGGTCTGGGGTGCCAGAGGGGACTGGGGGGCCTGGGACCCCGCGGGGGACTCACCCTCTGGCGGAGACTTTGCTGCTCCCGCAGCAGCTCCAGGAACCGGCTGCTCCACAGCAGCTTCTCCGCCCCCAGCTCCGAGCAGAGGAAGCGAACATCGGCCTCCAGCCCCTCCAGCCTCTCCAGCACAGCCTCGCTGCCATCACTGCGCCGCTGTGCCACTGCCCTGGCACCACAGCTCAGCTCCTGCCAGCGCCCTGGCACCACAGCTCAGCTCCTGCCAGCGCCCTGGGACACCTTCCAGCCCCAGCCTCTGCCCCAGGGACACCTCCGGGCTGGGGACTCACCTGTCTGCCCAGGCTCCGGCACAGAATCAGAACCCCCATCCTCCTCCTCCTCCTCCTCGCTCCCCTCCAGTCCCAGCTGCAGTGCTGCACCGAGCTGGAAGCCAACACGGTCAGTGGGGACTGACGTGTCCATGGGCAACCGAGCCTGGATGGCCCCTGGGTTAGGGGCTCTGCCAGTGCCACCCAACGGACAGTGTCACTGGGCTCAGCCATGTCCCCACAGGGCAGGGCCATGCTGGGGGTGTTACCTCCTCTGTGACCTGGAAGGCACCGTCCCAGCAGCTCTTGTAGCAGATCAGCAGGACCTGGAGGGAGAGGGCAGCTCACATTTGCCCTGGGGAGTGCAGAGTGTGGAGTGATGTCCCCATGTCCCCAGGGCTCTTAGTGGGCAGAACCACCCAGTGCCTTGAGCCCAGAGCGCTGCTGGAAGGTGTGGTGCCACCCTCAGCTGCCCCAGCTGCCCCAAACCACAGTGCCCAGCGCCACCAGTCCCGAGACTGCACCCCTGGGGCAGGACTGTCCCTGGGGAAGGGGTACTGACCGTGGTACTGACCCATGTCAGCCTCCAGAGCCAGCGCAGCCCCCGCAGCGCTGTCCCGCAGAGCCACAGGAGCCACCAGCCCCCCGCGAGCAGGAGCCGCCTCCCCCAGGGCCCCGGGGGTCTGCGCTGCCGGCCCATGGCACCTGCAGACCAGGAGAGAGGAGCTGTGTCCCCGCGGGCCTGGAGCCGCCGCCTCGCTCTGTGCTCCCAGGGCCGCGTGGCAGCCGCGGTGCCACCACACGCCAGTGCCATCCCAGCTCCCCCCGTGCCAGGACGGCCAGAGGGAGCCAGGGCATTTCTGGGGCTGGAGCTCCACAGGTGGGATACACTGAGCAGGGACCCCCCCTCTGCCCCCTCCCCTCTGCCCCCTTACCCAGCCCAGCACCGTGTGCAGCCCCTCCTGCCCCGCCACAGCTCTGTCGCCGGGGCCAGATGAACTCCTGCCTAATCCTCTTGGTGACACGGCAGGGATTAGCATCTCCCCTTTGGGGGCTGTAAGGACAGGGGCTGCTCTGCCTTCCTTGTTTACTCTGCTCAGGGTTCATGTTTCAGTAACAACAGACTCGGGATTTATGTCTAACCACTACTTTCAGCTTTGGGGAGCGTCAGGTAAAGCCTCTGCAGCTCCCACTGACTCCTGTGCCCGGCCTGGACCTTCTTCAGTCACTCAGGCTCTTTAGGAAGGAAAACAGAAATCTTCAGAGATCAAATGGCAGCTTTAGGCACTGCTGGACCCAGCAGGGAACAGCTCTTCCAACCTTTGTCATTTCGCTTTCTAATCAATGTGCTCCCCCAGGCTGCTGCCATCAGACAGAACAGGCTGTCCCCTCCGCTGGTGACAGACACAGCCAGAGGCAGCAATGCCTTTCCCCCTTGTCCCTGCAGCATCCCAACGTGTCCCAGGGAACCTTGTCACACAACCTGCCTGTGCCCAGGGCCCCAAGCTCCACCAGCCCTTCGCTGCTTCTCCAAAACCTTCTGCCCAAAAAATCCCAGCAGCTTTCCTTGGGGTCCTTCCACCCCCTGTATTTAACCTCTGTAACTCAAACCACACAGAACTAGGTCGGCTTTGCAGCTTGGCCTTTAAGCTGCTCCATCCTGACCCCCCCCTGCCCTGGAGCAGCAGCCGCCAGCAGAGAGCAGAGAGGAGGGACACAATTCCCTGTGGGATAAACCCCTCCTGGAGCAGGGACACAGCTCCCAGTGGGATAAACCCCTCCTGGAGCAGGGACACAGCTCCCAGTGGGGTAAGACCCCCCCCCCGAGCAGGGAGAAGAATTCCAGCAAGGTCCTCATAAAGCAGGTGGACAATAAAAAGCACTGGGAGCCAAAGCTTGGACTGAACAAACCATGGGAAGAGACAAACATGGAACTTTTATTGTTTATGTACAAATGACAGAAGTTTGTATTAAAAAGAGAATCCACCCAAAGTCAGCAACAGCAGAGTTGGCTCTGAGTTCGGGCCCTTCCTGCACCTAAAGCACTGTTGAATCTTGGGGGATGGTGTTTAAAATGAGAGAAAAGGGTTAAATCACCTTCTTCTTTCTCTGCTTGAGTAAGAATCAAAGGAGCTGCTCCACAAAATGAAGGACCTTCCACTACATGGATTAAACAGAGAAACCCAGAGTCAATTTTTAACTGCACACTTTGGCTTTACAAAAAAAAACCACAACAAAACCCAACCTACAAAGCTAAGTATCAACAACAAAAGTCATCTAAATCTCACAACATGGATGGGACACACTGAATCCTACCCCAGTTCCAGGGGCAAAGGAAATGCCTCTCTGTGGATCTGGGGTGACAGGGGGGACAGCAGCATCAGCCACTGCAGGAAGTTCCCGACCCAGGCGGAAGCACAGAACAGTCAGGAATTCAGGACTATGACTACAACACCACCTGCCACCCAGGTGAATTAAAAACGATGCAAAGTACATGGTCCAGGCTTTCCCCCCCCAATTCCAAGTCCCTCAGAGTGAGTCACTCCAGCTGCAGCTGCCATCCTGCTCCAGGGCTTCTCAGCGAGGAGTCACACACCTGAAGGGCAGGAGCATCAGCTCTAGTAGTCCTGCAGAGAAAGGACAGCACAGGCACGTTAACACCTTCCCACCTCCAATCCCTCGTGGAGTTGGGGGGTCCCAGCCCTCTCTCATCTCAAACTTTTCTCTGGGAACAAAACATTGGAAAGGACAGACCCTTCCAAGCTTGAGCATCAGCTCAAACCAGCTGCTTTTGATGTTCCAGATCAGGACAAGCCAGCGGGATGCAAACCAGCTGTTTCCAGCAGTGCCCAGGAGTTACCTGTGCCCCTGCTCAGCCCAGCCACGGGACAGGGCTCCCCTCACAGCCCTTGGCCATGAAACCCCAGGAGCTTCAACGGCAGCAGAGGGAGGTGGTTTTGGGGCTTCAGAGGGAGGTGCATTTGGGCTTCAGAGGGAGGTGTTTTGGGGCTTCAGAGGGAGGTGTTTTGGGGCTTCAGAGGGAGGTGGTTTGGGGCTTCAGAGGGAGGTGCGTTTGGGCTTCAGAGGGAGGTGCGTTTGGGCTTCAGAGGGAGGTGCATTTGGGCTTCAGAGGGAGGTGGTTTGGGGCTTCAGAGGGAGGTGGTTTGGGGCTTCAGAGGGAGGTGTTTTGGGGCTTCAGAGGGAGGTGTTTTGGGGCTTCAGAGGGAGGTGGTTTGGGGCTTCAGAGGGAGGTGGTTTGGGGCTTCAGAGGGAGGTGGTTTGGGGCTTGGGGGTGAGCAGCCCCTCGGGTGCGCAATGAAAACCCGGGCAGAGCACGGATACTTACGGCTCTTGGCTTTTTGTTTAACTTGAGATCAATCCTGTGGTTGGAGAGACAAGAGAAATGTCCGTGTCAATACCTGAGCTGCCCCCAGAGCCACTGCACAGGGCACAGCTACAACAGACTAAGGTTAATCCATCCCTTCCCAAGGGGCTGAGCCAGGGCGCTGTCCCAGGGTTACTGGGCACCAGAGCAGCAGGACAGGGGAGTCATTATTGCCAAAAAGCAGATTCCATCCACTCCCAGAGTTAATCAAGGGGCACAATCAATCCCAGGGCAGTTAGGCAGGTGAACAGGGGGCACTAGGCATGCTCTGTGTTAATTTAATCTCTCAGATGTGTAACTATGCCACAGGTAATTACCCAGACATAGTGTGAGGGTTATTTACTCGGATAGAGAGTTAAAATGACAGGGATTACATGAGCCAAAGGCATTGAGTTTAGCACATTTTTTCCAGAAGGAAATACCCAAGTCTATACTAATCTCCTTAAGCAGCAAAGCCAGAAGAATCAGTTTTTAAACTAAGTTTTAAAGTTAAAAAGCTGTATCTATTTAAATATGAAACAGAAAGGTAAATAAGAGTGAAGTTAATTTAATTGTTGCTGAAGTTATTAAATAAAATGTTACCTCCATCACGCTTTTCTGTTTTTAAAAAAACCTTCCCAGCCTAACCTAATATACATACCTACAATTAAACAGATAAACTAGGGGTTAGCAAGGTCTCAAAAGGCACATGGGTGTCTACACACTAACAACACAGCACAAGTACTAATTCAAGTCAAACTTACTCAAAGTCATAATCAAACATGCCAGACGGGCTGAGGGGCAGCATTTGAAAGGAAGAAAGCAATAGAAATTAATATACTAATGAATTAAATCAATTAGTTGATTAGCCACCCTAGCGAAATCACTAAACATTAAAATAAAATAAATAGTAAAAAGTCAGTGTTCAAACATCATCAAGTTCTTCAGGTGTCTGAACCAGGACGGGGCACAGAAAGTATTCTGGGATGGCAACCCAGAGTCCCCCCCCCACTGGGCTTCTGGGAACAGGAGTTTGGCTTATGGAGGGGATTTCAGGGGTGGGAGAGGAGCCCTCGGGCTTGGAAAAGCCGAGGGGAGGGTGAGGGAGCCAGGGGGGCTGGGCTGCAGGGCAGGGCACAGCTGCCTCAGGTGGCACTGGGCTGTCCCCCCCACCCCTGGTGACAGTCCCACTCCTGCAGCAGCAATGCAGATACAGCTCTGCCCACAGCTGGCACTGCCTGGCAGGGGATCCCTTGGCATCCCATCTCTCCGAGGGAACAGTCCCCTCAGACACACAAACCTTGGAGCACACAGAGAACACCCACCCCGTGGTGCTGGAAGGAGCAGAGGGTGACAGCACAGACCCTGTGACCTCCACCCGGTGTGTACCTGGTCACCCCAGTCTGCCCCAGTTCCCACCACAGCAACCCCAGTGCTCCCAGCCCGTTCCCAGCCCTGCAGGACTGGGGCAGCAGAGCCCAGCCGTGTGCTGGCACTGGAACAACTTCTGACCCACGGGATTTGTCTCCTTTGCACTCCAGGACTCTCAGGACACAGACCCACAGGTCTGGCTGCCCGCTCAGGGCACTGGGACTGGGTTGTTGGTGGAGTTTTTTAATCTAAATACACTCGAAAATTGTTTGGTTTCGTCTGTCAAAATTTAGGGGACAGTCAGTAACAGCAATCACAATTTTAACAGAGATTTTATTACAGAAAAATTGAATTACCTTGCTTTAATTATCTACCTGGCCCTGCTAAGCATTACAAACAGTCAGTTCCTGCCTCACTGAGCCCCTGGTGGGTCCTGGGGACATGGAGCTGTCACAGCTGGGCAGAGCAGGGCTCCTCTGTCCAGCAGCAGCCACAGCTGCAGAGGGCAGGAATGTGAAGGAACCCAGAGCCACACAACCTGTTGGGGAGCAGCTTCCCCCCAGCTCCTGTCGCTAAAGTCTGGGTTTATGGGATGGAGCCAAGGGATTTCTGTCACTGACAGCACCTGCCCTGCACCCCACCATGCTGCTGGCCATGGTTTGTCCAGGGACGTGCTGGGGAGAGTATTTTAGAATCTGTTTGCAAGGACAATTTTCTTAAGCTGTACTTCAGTTTTACAGGTTGTTTCTCTGGACTTGCTCACGGATGTGGTTTCTTGTGTTATTCCTGAACTTCTTCCAAATATCTACAGGCAAAAAAAGAGATTTGAACTTCTTTGGATTCCCAGCTCGTGAGGAACCAAAGGGACCATCCAGTCCTTTTGGATGATTGCCCAATTCAGGCTGCTGTAGGAAGGAAACTCTGACCTAAGAATTAAAGACATGCTAATGACTCAACACCTAATGAAGGAGAAAAAGGAGTTAAGCGTTTTTCAAGTGCTGTACCTACCTCATGTCCCCACCCCAACTGCCCCCAGCCCCCCTTGTAAAATTTTACCACTTAAAACTTTTAACTGAATGGAAAGGTCCCTGAAAGAGGAAAGCCTGTCCCTACCCAGAGCCAACAGCTCAGAGTCATCCCAGACTCTCTGGAGCTTTAAGAGCTCCCTTATTTCTGTTACTCCTCAGGTCCCAGCTCCAGCAATCCTTCCAGGGAGGTACAGCTCTGCAGTTTAACAAACACAGCAACTCCTCTGTACCAGCACCAAGACGTGGCTGGAATGTGAGAGCTGGAGGGGGCTGGAGTGGGAATTCAGAGACTGGGAGCACCCACAACCCCCAAACCATTCCCATTTGCTTTCCACCCTCCTCCAGAGAAAGGGCTGACATTCCTGTCTTACTGGGCTCTGCAGAACCAACCAGTAAGTGCAGGAAGGAATCAGCTTTACCCTCCTGGAGAGATGGGAGAGCAGGAGAAGCTGCCCAGCACAGCTGTGCCACAGCTGGAGCGAGCACCCTCTGCTGCTGAACTTCCCCAGCACTCTGCCCTGTGGAATGCCACGGGATGCACAGCTACAAACCAGGAAAACCACCCCAACAACTGCCCCCAGCTGCCCCATTATCCCAAAGGCTCCTGTTTCCTTCCAGACATCCACCCCACAAATGGATTAACACACTCAACCCAGCCCCGGCCCCCTGTTCAGGTGCCACAGGGGTGCTCCCTGCTGCTCCCACTGACCTGTGCCTGTTTTTGTTCTTCCTCTTTTTGTGGCTGCTGTGGTGGCTCCCGGAGGAAGTGGAGGAAGCAGCTTTTTGGGGCTTCACCCCCTGCACGGAGCCATCCAGCTCTTCAGCATCCTCCTGGCTGGGCTCGTTCTCCTGGTTGTGGAAGTCTGGAGAAGTGTCACTCTCTGTGCCACTGCCCGGCTCCCCTAGAGCAGGACAAACCCAGGTGAACACCAGGGTGGGCTCCCTGGCACAGACCCTGGCACATATCTCAGCAGGGCAGGGGAAGCTGCTCCTCAGCACTGAGGCTCCCTGGAGCCACATCCCATTTGGTGCTGATCATAAAAACATTTTTTTTTCCATATCCTGGAGGTGAGTGGCCCCTCCCCACATCCCCCACACCTGCCTGACACACCTACAGTGATGCAGCGTTTCAGCTCCTCCAGACTCTTCCTCCGAAAAGCAAAAAAAAGCCATTTTGATTCATTTTCTGCACAACAAACCTCTGCTGAGCATGGGAGGTGCTCGGGAAGCTCAGCTCCAGCTGTTCCTCACAGACCCTCACAGCCCAGAGGCAGGAGCTGAAGGGCCCAGGATGGGACCCCAAGTCCAGCCCAGGCCTCAAGAGCTGAGGCAGGGCTGGAACTGTGGGGAGAGTGAAATTCTTCCCAAACTCCCAGAGAAATGACAAAGTGACTTACGCTTCTCGATGAGCTGGTCCTGGACTCCAGCTAAAGCACTGACAGCCTGGAAAACCAAAAGGGATGTCAAAACATTCTGTTCCCGATGCTCAGAGCACAGAGTTCAGTGCACACAGACACCTCCCTCCAGGGCACAGGGGTCTGGAGCTGAGACAAAGCCAGGGAACTGCTGTGACACCGGGCACAGGGGCTTCAGTGCCCTCCCACCCCCAGGACACCCAGAAAAGGGGCTCTGGGAGAGGCTGCGGGCTGGGAGGGAGATGCTCAGGTCAGGGGAACAGGGCAGGTGTGGAGGTTCCCATGGAGAAGTGGCGCTGCAGCAGCACAGGTGAGCATGGCAGGACTGGAGCAACAAGGGACAGGGATGGGGAAAGGGACAGGGATGGGGAAAGGGACAGGGATGGGGATAAGGACAGGGATGGGGATAAGGACAGGGATGGGGATAAGGACAGGGATGGGGAAAGGGTCAGGGATAAGGGCACGGAAAGGGACAGGGGCACCTGCTCGTCCAGCCAGTGCCCACCCCGGCACTCACCGCTGCCGAGGTGACCGAGGACTTGCTGAAGAGCCTCTCGGCCTCCTTGAACTTGCGGTTCCTGCGGTCGTTTTTGCTGTTGGAGTTCCTGAAACAGAGAGGGGCGCGATGGCGGGGCCGGGCAGG
>WEKX01021110.1:24485-34806 GCA_013390025.1 Pitta sordida | reverse complement strand
CGCGGTGAGCGGGGCCGGGCCCGGGGCCGGCAGCGCCCGGGGGCCCGCGGGACTCCCGGTAACGGGCGGTGCTTGTCCGGCAGGCGCTGGGAGGAGGCGCAGAAGCTCTGGGTGCAGGAGGTGTCCACCGCCCCCAGCACCCGCCGGGACGTCGTGCAGCTGCAGGAACAGCTGGACCGGCAGCTGCAGCAGCGGCAGGCGCGGGAGACCGGGCTGTGCCCCGTGCGCAGGGAGCTCTACACGCAGTGCTTTGGTCAGTGCATTTGAAATAACCCACAGCCCCGAGGAACCTGCACACCCCCAGGGTGCCTCGCTGCTCGCCCCAGTGCGAGGGGTGGCCCCGGGGGTCACCCCATCGCTGCCACAGGTCACCCCACGTTCTGGGGGGGGAGGGGCCTCAGGTAGAGCTTTAGGGGACCAGCATCACCGCTGGGGCTGTGCCATCCCTCCGCTTGGCTCTGTCACCCTCGCTGCCGGGTGTGCGAAGCAGCTGTGCCCGTGCCCGGGACCTGCAGCCAGGGCTGTGCGTGCCTTGCAGACGAGCTGATCCGGCAGAGCGCCGTGAGCTGCGCCGAGCGGGGGCTGCTGCTGCTGCGGGTGCGGGACGAGCTGCAGCTCACCCTGGCCGCCCACCAGGCGCTGTACGAGAGCAGCGTGGCCTTCGGGGTGCGGAAGGCGCTGCGGGCAGAGCAGGACAAGGCCGCCCTGGAGACGCGGGTGAGTCGGGCTCTTCGCCCCTGACACGCCACACAACAGCCCCGTTCCACACGTCCTGTCCTCAAATCCCTTATCTCCGTTTCCACGGGATGGCGGCAAAGACCGTCGGGACACTGGGCTCGCTGTTCTCGGGCTGTTCTCTTGTGTCTGGGGTGCTTTAAAGACTGTACCACACACAATTTTGAACTGAGAAGTGATTATTAATCAACAAAACTTGAGAGATCCGTACTGTTTTCCAAGATTGCAGAGCTGGAAGAGGAAAAAAAGGAGCTGGAGAGGCAAGTGAGCGAGGAAAAGGCAAAATGTGAGGCGATTGAAAAACAAGAAACTGAACGGCGTGAGATTGAAGAGAAGAAACACAACGAGGAGGTTCTGTTCCTCAAACGGACCAACCAGCAGCTGAAGGTCAGTAAAAACCACAATTCCAAAGACTGATGGTAAAATTCTCATTAAAGCTCCCCCTCTGGGAACACAACACACCGTTTAACATTAAATATTACCCAAGATCTACTGTGCACTCCTGCAGCATGGTAATCATCTGTGCATGTGGCTTTGGTGAGAAGAGCTTCTGCTCTGTACTTTGTTTTTAAAAAGGAAAAAAAATCCAACATCTTTTGAGGAAGGAAAAAATGTCACCCTGAACAAGGTCAAATGTTTCTGGCTGCAGCTAAAAACCTTTCCCTTAGAGCAGCTGCTTTCCTTACCTTCACTGCTCCTGCAGGTGCTGTTCCCTAACCCACATTTTCAGGGTGTCTTGGGAGGTTTTGCGGCAGAGAACGGAGTAACTGTCAGCTGTGCTGCCCCTGGATCCCTGTTTTCCACCACCCACGTGTGCCACTGCCGTGGGTTGTTCTGGGGGCAGCTCCCATCAATCCACTCGCTGGGCCTCAGGTTGTCTCAGGAATCACAAAACTTGCTGTTCCCAGCCACTCCACCCCCAGAGCCCCTTCGTGTTCCAAATGCCAGAGTGCCAAATCCTTAATTCAGCTCACACAGTCCAGCCTGAAACCAGAGAACTCAGACCACTGTTTCAACAGCTTTTATTGAATTTCCCCCTTGATGCTTTACATTCTGAGCTGAGTCTCTGTGTACAGCGCCAAGGCCAGCTCTGTCCTCCTCAGAATGCAACAACTGTGCCTGCCAGGAACGACAAGCTAATTTATAAAAGATGTAGTGAGGAATGGAATGGCTGGGGAACAAACCTGGCCTGGCTCTCCTGGCAGCCCCGCAGGGTCCCCCAGCTCCTCGCTGTGAACATCCTGCACAGTTCAGCCCTTCACAGCACTGCAGGTTTGTTTTTTAGGTTGGATCTAATTTGTCTCACTGTCTCGCTTGTTTTTCAGACACAACTTGAAAGCATCATTGCAGCAAAGAACTAATTGTTTTGTTGTCCTCGAGGCAGTCTCAGAAAAGCTGTCAGAGCAAGAAGCTTGCAATTAGTGACAGAGATTTGTCTTCTGAAAATGATCTTGAGTTTTCACTTACCAGTCACTGAAGGCACCATTACTGTGTTCTTTCTTTCTTTCTTTCTCCCTTGAAGAGTAGAAATTCAAGAGCTTCATTAATTACTGCTCCCTTGATTGTCGAGTCCACAAAACACCCTCTTTCAGAGCCATCTCAGCAGTCAGCTCTTTGAACACTGAACTCGTCTGGGATTTGCCTGCTGGCAAATGACCTTTAAAGCCGTAACCAATAAACATTTTTAAGTGCAAACGCTTCTCTGATATCGTTAATTTGAAAATGCAGGAAAGTTCAGAAACAGTTTGAGAGTGTCTGTAAGGAATTCAAGATACAAACGGCAGGTGGTTCTCAGGGGTCTGGGGGTATTCCCTGGAGTAGCTGCAAGTTGGTGTCACTGCACCTCGGGATCCCTGTCACTGTGACTGAGGGTCAGGATCCTCCAGTGCAACAAAGGGCCAGTCACACACTCACTCTCAGTGGAAGCACATAGAATCCTTCCCTGAGGTACCAGCTGGTTACACAGCAGGCCCACGAGGGACAGAGAATTCCCTGTAGTCCCGTGGAAACCCCACAAAACCAGTTTCCAGAAAAGAAACCCACCCCAAACCCGGCACTGGGCAGCGCTGCAGGAGCTGTTTGGCCAGGGCAGGGTTTGCTGGCCTGGGACAGAGATGTGGAAATACCATCAGCTCCAACTGCACAAAGAACTTTCAGATGATGCAGAAACAAAGAGGGAGATGCTGCTCCTGGGGCCAGGACAGACGGGTCACACTGGGCTTTGAACAGGAACGGCAAGTTTTATAGTAAAAAAAGCCACTGCATACTAGAGCTGTTTTATGTAAAATTTAATGGAACAAGCAGCTATTACTAATGTTTGTATTTTTTGTGCTTTGATCTTTGTTCCTCCAAGCCAGGCTTTTTCTTGTTCTTATTCTTATTTTTCACGTTGTGAGTTTCATAATAGCGGACTCCGACTCTCTTGGAGCGCTGCTGCCTCTCGGCTCGTCTCCTCTGCAGACACACAAACACATCAGCAAACCCCCACCAGTCCCAGCCCCTGCAACCCCCCCGTGCTGTTCCCTTCGCATTCCACACGTCTGAAGTCAAATAATTTCCAACCAAATGTTACTGATGTGAATCCACAGGGAACCCACCCACTCCCCCACGTTCCAGAGGGAGCCAACACCACCCACGAGCAGCCTGGTGTGCAGAGCCAGGTACGAGGGCTGGGACAGGGGCTGGGACACAACACCCAGAACAGGGTTCAGCACAGCCTCAAAGCTCTTTGGTGACAATGAACACAATCCCTAGGTACAAACACCAGCTCTATTTCCCTGCCCAGCTGCTCTACAAGAAGTCACACTTACCTCTTTGGAAGTGAGTTTCCTGCGAGGCTGTTCACCCAACTGCTCGTCATCATCATCATCACCTTCCTCTTCTGCTTTCCTCTTTCTTTTCTTCTCTGTGCCGCCTGCAAACAGCACAGATCACATGCCTGGGAATCTTCCACAACACCCATTTGTTTGCTGGGGTCACCATCCCAGCTCCTTGTGCAATGCATTCCTTTGGCCTTATTTAACAGCTTTACCCAACCAACACGTGTGTTCCTCCCCAGAGGAGCTCAGCCAGTGCAGATCACTCCCAGCCCCATGCAGGCCCAGAGTTCCAGTCCTGCCAGAACAGGGCTCCCTTTCTTCTCTGGTTCACAGGATTTCCAAATGTAGGTTAACAACATCTATTAGTCTTGTTTTACCTCTGTCTTCAGTTTCCTTGGGTTCTTCAGCCTTCTGCATGGATTTTGCAAACACTTTGTCACTCAGTCCCTTCGGGATCCTACAGAAGATAAAATCAGCAATGAAGGATTGTTGTAACACAAACTGTGACCACCTCTGAGAAGCCACCAGTCTCCAGCAGGTCCCAGTCCCCCGTCAGCACCAAAGCCACAGTCTTTGCCTGTAAAACCCCTATTGCAGCACTCTTGTCTCTGGAGTTACTGGGCTGCTGTGCTGCACAGGAGACAAAATCCAACACTTAACCCTGAAATGTCAGTCCTCACAAGGCTGGGGAGTGAGCTTTGCACAGAGAGCCAGTTGGTATATCAAGGTAGGAGTTATCCTTTGCATTACTCAGCATCAAGGAGAGCTCCAAGGATGCAGCACTGCATCCTAAATAGAACTGCTTGGAGTTACCCTCCAAAACCAAACTGCTGCTTGGCCAAGTTTCCAACCCTTATGGCTGAACTAGATAAGCTGTAGTTTACATGTAGCACAGGTGAACCTGTCAGGCAAGTCAGGAATGGAGTGTAACTACAGCAGGGCCACATCAACAGTCTGCAAAACACTGGACAGGTTCAGGTACCTTATTGCTGAGAATCTCTTGGCTTTGGCTTTATCCAGGAATTTTTTGTATTTTGCAATCTTGTCCTCCAAAGCCTTCAGAACTGTTTTGGGGCTCTCCCTGGCGCCTGGGGCAGCCACCTGTGACTCCTCATCTCCTGGATCCTGACGTTGCTCACTTTCCTCCTCCTCCTCCTGCTCCTCCCCACAGGAATCACTGTCTGTTTCATCAAATCCTGGCACATCCACAGGAACCAGATCCTCTTCCGAGAACTGAGGTGCCACGTTAATCCTGCCGAAGTTCTGCCGCACGTGGGCCATGAGCTGCCTGATCTCAGTGTCTGTGCTGCTCCTCTCCTCTGCTGCCTCCACACCCGGTGCCACTGGCTCAGACACTTCCTCCTCAGTGTTCCCTTGGCTGGATGGCACAGCTGCTTCCAGGGCAGGAGGCTGCAAGGAAGACTCTCATGGATGTATTACCCACAAACCCTATCCCGCCAGCTCTGAGAAAAGTTCTATTTTCTCTCTTTGGAAAAGGCCAAGATGACATTGTTTAACTACTGACATTTCTGGTGGCTCAGACATCTCAGTACAAACCTGGTCCTCACCAAACTCAAGTGTCACCTGAATGACCAGGGCAGGGCAGAGCCCAGGACATGCACTGCCCAAGTCTCATGGCATCCTGGGAAAAGCAGCAGTGAACAACATTAAGAAAATGAAATAATATGTGGGAAAAGGAGGCAGGAGCATCCCGTTCTCACCTGGGGACCTGGCTGACCCGGTTCTGCATTTGGAGGCTTCACAAAGAACGGGATTCTGCCCCTCTGCCAGTCATTGAGAACCATCTTGCTCACAGTCTGCAGGTCAGGCTCACCACCCTGCAAAAATCCAGGAATAACTGATGTCCACGTTTGCAGGACACAGAGCCCTCCCCGTGCCCTGTAAGCAACAGAAACATCCCCGTTTCCCAGGTTCAGTCACAGGCCACAGGCTCTCCCAGCCTGTGAACGCAGGAAGCTCTCACACCTTCAGCAGTTTGCCAGTCCTAGCAGCAAGTTTCTCGAGGAACTCTTCTGTATCCTTCCAGGAATCAATTTTATAGGTCTTCCTGATGTACTCTGCTTTGGCTCTTTCCAGCACAGCACCAATATGGTCCTCAGGGCTCTTAATCTTTTCAACTTGCACCTGAAAACGTTTGGGGGAGGATCAACCCTTTGGAAGCATGCATTCACTCCTCTGAGCCCATCACACGGACCCAGCAAAGCCCCTGCAGCTCCCAACATACCACTCCCTTGAGCACGATGTCAGTCTCGGTGTCCCCCGATGGATAAACCACCCCCGGGCAGTCGATGAGGAAGATGCGCCGCATCAGGGTGATGTACTGCCACACCTGCAGGGGACCAGCAGGGCTGGGTGAGTGTCACACGTGTGAAGCTCTCACAGTGTCAGTGTTTGGCTCAGCAGAGCAGACACCCAGCACTCCCAGAGCAGTGGGAATTCAGGAATGTCCTGCCTGTCCTGCAGCCACCCCTGGGGTCCCTCAGCGCTGACCTGACCGTGTCACTGAGCTGCTTTCACAGCAATTCTGCCTTTGACCACACACTCATTTGTGCCTTTCCCACGGGGACGCTCCTACCTTTGTCTCCCCTGCGATGGGGGCCACGTTGCAGACCTTCTTGGAGCGCAGGGTGTTGATCACGGAGCTCTTGCCGACGTTGGGGTACCCGATGAACCCCACACTGATCTGCTTCTTGTCAGAGTGTAACTGGTGACAAACAACAGGTCCTTTCACACCTCAGAGGGAGGGACAGTGCTGAACCCCAAATGCCAACACAACAAAAGCCCCCACACCAACCCTACAGAGCCCCAGAACCGTTCTGTACCTTTCCAAACTGCCTCAGCAGCTGGATGAAAGCACCTTTGCCAAAAGGGTTTGTGAGGCTGGCATGGAAAGCGAGTGTTGGGTACTCCTGGGAGAGCACAGCGACCCAGCGCTTCTGCAGAGGCAAAGGGGACTGGGTGAGGGACCCTGGGCTGGGGCAGTGACACCCTCTGCTCTGCACGGGGCTCACAACTGCAACTGGCCATCAACAGCCCCAGCAAAGAACCTTTGAAGCGTTTCCCCAACCCAACAGCTCAAAGCTCTGAGTATTGTTTGTATAAAAGACAAACAATTTCCCAAAAACGCCTTCACTGCTCGCTAAAACTCATTAGTTTAACGACATAAAGCAAACCAGCTGGGGTGGACACGGATCCTGGGCAGACTAACATTTAAGCATTCTCTGGAGACAACAGCTGAACTGTTAAATCCAGACAGAGGAAGTAGGGAATTTGTGGCTGGTGAGTCTTGCTCAACTCGGCCAAACTTGGACAGATTTACGTGGTAATTGTTACTCTTACAGCAGCAAGCAGAGAGCTCCCAGTGCCCCAGTTCAGAGCAGCCTTCCAGACCAGCATGGGGACTGGCACGGGGCTCCAGCAGGAACAGAGAGGGGCCAAGGAATGAGAGCCAGGACTGTGCTTACAGTAGCCCAGGTAGGAACGAGATCACATTTGTTCAGGACAAAAATGAGATGCTTCCAGTGTTTCTCCTTTTTCAGGTAAGATTCCACATGAGGGGAGCGAGTGCCCATGGGATCCCTGGCATCCAGAACCTGAACGACAACATCTGAGGAGTCGATCACCTGGAAACAAAAACAATCACACAGAGGAAAGGATTTTACAGGAAGCAAGACACCAGTACCCCCCAAACTAGTCATTAATTTGATTGTATCCCTCACAAACAACTGCTGCTTCCCCACAGACTAATAAAGCTCAGACTAACATCCACTGATGTCCCCCTCTCTCCTCTCCTAAAGCCCTCCAAATCCAGGCTGGACAGCTGAACAGCTTTTACCTGTTCTTACACACCAGGGAAAGGAAACACTGCACCCAAACAGGAACACTAATTGCTCCAGCACACAAACCCCAGTGTTCCCCACTCACTCAGAAGCAATCAATCCCCTTCTGCCATTTCATAATGGGCCAGGATACAAAAAGGATGTTTTCTGGATCAATATGAAACACACAACCCAACAGGAACCTGCTGTTAGTCCACTAAGCATCTACAGCAGGGAGCTGTCATTTTACCACTTGCTTCCAGCCAAGTGAATTTGTTTCACAGCTTTTTCCTGCAGTGTTGGCAGCCTCTTACTGAAATCTGTTCTGCTCCATCACTCCCACTGCTTTTAGATCCAAATGAAAAGGTTTTCAGCTACATTCAGAAATTCAGAGCGAAAAGTCAAGCAATTTCACACCTAACAGTCACTGAGAGCACAAGCAACTCTCAGTCCCCGTTTCTCCTGCAGCCAGGGTGACTCCTGGGGAATGGAGGGGCAGAGCTCTCCCAGGACAAACCCATCCACAGGCCAGATGTTTTCAGCCTGAAGAAACTTCCGGGAACACGACTGGTTTACTTGTGGTGAAGCCCCAGCAACCCAAGAGAAACTGTTCTCCTCACTCTGCCAGGCCTTCTCGAGGTCCTGTGTTTTAAGAATGTTTGCTCCAGTAGGACAAGAATGGAGCTCAGTCACACAGAGATTTAGAAATGAAACTGTTTTCCTCTCGGGCTGTGCAGGATTTCCAAGCTGTGCTGGATTCCCTGCCTGTGTCACAGATGTGACTCTGCTGCCACCTTCAAGCACCACTCACCTTGTAGAGCTCACCCCAGATTCTCCTGGACTGTCCTTTCTTAAAGATTTCCTCTTGTGCCTCATCCCTGGAACACACCAACAGAGACATCAGCACCCACAGAAACAGGGTCAGGGCTCCCCTCCCCTCTAAAGCCACTCACAGACAGAGGAGGGGACAAGGACAGCTGGGATTCAGCCAAAATCCCAAACTCAGCTGATCTTTACTCCTCACACATTGATGGATGTACCAGAAACTCCCTCAAAAACAAGTGTGGCTTTTCAGCCAGGCCAAGAGTGAATCCCTCCTCCTCCCCACTCACCTCACCCCCGTGTCCTCTGTCACCAGGTCTCTGTCCTTGCCCTGGTCATACGACTCTGAGGAGGCCTCAGCATTCTCCACCAGAGCCTGCACGTCCCCAGCAGACAGAGTTGGCCTTTTCCTCTGTGACTTGGGGCCAAACGTTGTTTCAAACGTTTCTGTGTCTAGAATGTGAACCCTGGAGGTCTGAACAAAACCAGGTTGGTTAAAAAAACAAACCCCAAAGCACCATTTTTTCCCATCTCTGGTGACATTGGGGAAGGAGCCCCAAGCTCCAGGCAGCCCTGAGCTGGTGACAAGGGACAGGCACGTCCCTGACCATGTTTGAGTTCTCCAGCTCAAGCTCTGGGAAACACAAGGGTGGATATTTAATAAGCAACGGAACACTCCACACTTGCCAAAGAACTTTGCTTCAGTTCTCCCACCATAAATGGTGTCAAGTGCAATTACAGCCACAGTGATGGAAATTCAGCTGCTATCTTTGATCACTTCTTACTTTTCTAACAAGAGCACAAATCTGGCCAAATTCTCAGATTTCTGTCAGGGACAATTACAATCAAAATTGCAGATTTTTAAAGCTTGCAGTGAAAGCCAACTTTTCTTGGAACAGCAAACAACTCATTGCTGAAAGCAGAGATTTGTTTTGGTGACGCACATTTGAGCATTGCCTTAATTTAAGCAGCACTTTTTATTATCTAAAACTTAGAAAGATTCCATATGACAAAACAGTTACCAGGAATCCAAAACAATAGCTCAGATACCACGAGAAAACCTGGCAATAACTAGAACTTGATGTACTAGAAACGCAGGAATTTGTGACACAGGACAAAACACACGCTCTCATCATGAGTCTGCAGCACGAAGCAGCCCCAGGAGAGGCCCAGGAGCTGCCAGAGGCACAGTAACCTGCCACAGAATGTACCATTATACGATAATATCACAACCCATCACAGAATCCAGAATGGTTTGGGTTGGAGGGACCTTAAAGCCCATCCAGACCCACCCCTGCCATGGGCAGGGACACCTCCCACTGTCCCAGGCTGCTCCAACCTGACCTTGGACATTCCCAGGGATCCAGGGGCAGCCACAGCTTCTCGGGGCACCCTGTGCCAGGGCCTGCCCACCCTCCCAGGGAAGGGGTTTTGGGGTAGTTTCCTACTGGAAACTGATAATTTCTACCCACGTGGGGTTTGATGCGATCGTAGAACAGGGACATGGGCAGCTTCCTCTGCTTCATCACCACCCGGTAGGGATCCTTCAGCACAGTCTCCATCTCCTCCTGGAACTTCTGCAGGGACGATTGCTTGATCACACGAGTGTTTCCTGCGTGTAAAAACAAACACTGCACCTGGACACTCCTCTCACCTGCTCCAAGGACCCCAGGGACACTCATCAAACATCAATTCTCCATCTGGGATCAACAACACCAGCGACAAAACCAGAGGATTTCACTCGAGACCAGCCACAACTCAGCACAAACTGGCCCATCCCAACATTCAAAGGAGTCTGGAACTTGAATAAAACTCACCAAACCATTTGATATTTGGCTCCACTCTGGCGACTGTGCCCGGTGCCACCGTGGACTGGTACTGCAGGGGTTTGATCACTTTGCCATGTTTGTTCCTGAGGGCAAACCAGGCCGTGTCAGTGCACAGGGACAGCGACACCCCTCACCCACAGCCAGAGCTCCCCAGTGTCCCCAGTGCCAGGGCAGGGGCAGGGACAGCCCAGGGGGTCACCCCAGCCCGGCCTGACCCTCCCTGAAGCTGCTGGGGTCAGCCCAGGATGGGCTGAAGGGAGCTCGGGACTGGGGAAAG
>WEKX01021110.1:0-23975 GCA_013390025.1 Pitta sordida | reverse complement strand
GTTGGTGCTGGCGCGGGAGGGGTTGATGGAGCAGCGGCCCTTGAACCGCGGCTTCACCATCGCGGCGGTGCCGGAGCGCCCGGGACGGGACAGTGACAGCGACAGCGACAGGNCCCCCGTGTCCCCCCGTGTGCCCTCCCCGTCCCCAGGAGGGCTCCGGGACACGGCTGTACCCGGCCTGGGGCGCTGCGGTGCAGCCGGTCCCGGCAGGGGCTCTGGCACGGGGGGCCCCCATTGTTTGAAAACGGGGTTTTGTTCCCAGACACGGAATGGGACCGTTTGAGAGCGCGGCAGTAACGGGGGATACTGGGGGGCACTGGGCAGTGCTGTGGGATGTTCACAGGCACACGGGGCTGCTCCTCCTGGCAAAGAATTAAAAAAAATTCGACATAACAACACTGGTGGTTTTTATGTGCACGTAAAGAATTGCATGGACAGCGCGGGAACAAATCGAATTTAGGCAAATTCTCTTGTCCCAAGCCCAGGCTGACACTGGTGTTACTGCCAGGGTTCCACAGCAGGGAATGAGCAGAGAACGGTGTTAATTGACCCCAGAGCTTGGGCCGGGGCCAGGCTCAGCACCTTGGGGAATCCTTCCCCAAAACACAGCCCTGGCCCATCCTTCCTGAACACTTATTAGCAGCAGAGCACTCCTGGCCAGTGCAGCGTCCTTCTGGTGCTGCTAATGCTCCTCTAAACCCAGAACAATAACAGAGCTGCTGGGATTCTGTTCTTGTAATGATTTTCGGTTGCCTGCTGCACAAGGGAGCTCTGATGAGTCAGGCCTGGGAGATGTTTTGTAAGATGGAGTTTGGCTTGAACCTATGAGTTCTGTTTTTTCTCCTAATGGAATTATCTGTGCCTTGGGCATTGAAAAAGTATACACTGATGTGGGCATAAAAAATCAATTCCAAATTGTAGATAATTGTTTAAGCTATCAGACTCGAGGCTGATGTAGGAGAGTTTTCCTGGGACAAGTGTGGTTTCCATTAGGGTTGATATCAATCTGTCAGAAGATCCTTTTGATTTTCAGAATTTTAGACTAAATAGTTGAGTAATACTTGCTCTGTTCTCCCCCCTCCCCTCTTTCTTCCTTTCCCTTAAGAAAACTCTCTCTTTATTGTTAGCAAGAGGTCTTGGGGCAGAGCCAGAGCGTCGCTGTGTGTTTTTGTGGGAGGACAGACTGGGCCAGCTTTGGGCAGGAGGCTGTGGCGTGGAGAGCTTGTCTTGGGGAAGCCTCAGAGTTGGCTGCTGAGTTCCCGTGCTGGGAGTGTTGGCAGGGAGGGCTCAGCCCCTATCCCTGTGTCCCCATCTCAGTGGGATTTGAGCTGGGATTTCTGTCCTAAGGGAAGATCCCACTGATAATGTGTGAGGCCTGCACTCAGACTGGCATCAGCTCCTCCTTCCCGCTGCGCTCTCCTTGCTCTCACATGGCCCAAATTCCATCTCTGGGGCCAACACTTGGTGTTTAACTCGCAGCACCCCTGAGGCTGCGGCTGTTTATTGTGGATCTGATCATGGACGAGTCAAATACTTTGCTCCACTAAACTGATCTTTTGTTGCTCTATGACTCACAGCTTTTCCTTTGCTATTGATGCATCCCCCCCTTTTGGTCTTTAACTTCTTCCTGTCCTGTGTCCAGTGCTGGGACATGAGGGCTGGAGCTCCATGTCCTTTGGCTCTGCCACACAACCTCAGCTCCTCGGCACCACTGCCCTGACCAGGGCTGAAATGAAATAATCTTGAGTTTTCTGTGGCCTCATCCTTGTCAAATCCCAGTGAATGGGGTTACGTGATGCCATCGGAATGACTCATTCCCATAATTACATATGTTCTGAGGGGTTATTCCCATTGTATTATTAAAAACTAGTGATGTTGGATTTTTGGCAGGGTCTGTCTTCCTTGTATGATCTACAGATTTTGTCAATTAACTGGAGGAAAAGTAGATTTCCAAGAGCTCAGAGCAAGACTGGACTTGTACTCAGAGCCCCTTTTCAGTGTGGTATTGAGCTCCTCTGTTTTATTTAACAGGCTAGAGCAGCATCAGCCATCCCACTCTGCTGCAGTGATTCCCTGCAGAGCACAAGGACACGAGTGGGGTGCGCAGCTCATCTTCAAAACCACAGCCAGTGGGGACTGGTATTTCTGTAATTTTAATGGAGATCTTTTGTTTTAAACATGATGCCTAAAATCTCTCTCTGGGAAGGCTGTTGACCTCATAAACTCTGTAAATATGCCTCTATCTGAACTATCCCTTCTAGGGTTCTCAGACAATGTAATCCAAACAATAGTGTGGGAGATAACCTGTCTCACTATCCTGCTCTGTTTCCTTTAATCAAAGCTAAGATTTCTTCTGAGTGAGAAATCATTTTAACATAAACATGGACTCAGCAGTATATACACTGCCCCCACCTCCCCGGGGGTGGAAAGCCAGTGAGTTACTGTGTCAGGAGTGTGTGCACACAGTTCATTGACTGTAACTGATGAGAAATACAGATTTATGTTACCCAGGGAGGGTAAGAATGGGATAGAACCAACCTGTGTTCGGTGACATTTGTCTGCTTTAGTTTCCAAAGTTCAGCAAATGAGAGAGAAACTAGACAGTTCCAAACCCACAACTGTAAGCTGTTCATTATTCCTGGCCCTTTGTTCCCCGTGGCATGGGATGGATTGCCCAAAAGCTGAAGAAACTGCCTAGAAACTGTCCTGCGGGTTCTGAGTGGAATTCCATCCAGGTTCTTCAGCAGGGAACATGAAGAGGTTTTCTGTGCAGCAGAGTTCCTGTCAAAGGATCTGTCTGTCTGTCTGTCCATCCAGCAGCTGCTTCTCCAGCTGAGCACAGGGTGAGAAGACGTGCAGGAGTCGGAGCAGGGATGTTCCCGTCCATGATGTGTGTGGATTCCTTTGGCTCCCAGGTGCAGACAGAAGGCTCTCGGGAGAGGCTCGTTCCCTCTGTGGACATTTGTGATTGTTTGGGATTTGACTCCAGTTTTGGTGAATAAACAACTGAAGCTGGTTCAGCAAACCCATTTATTGTTTTGTTTGTTTAAAGACGTGTAGGTTACAGTGATGCCACAGAGAGAACACCACAACAGGGTTATCTGGTGGGTGGAAAGAGCGTGTGAGTTGAAGTGACATCACCTAGCTGGGGACATCTCAGCTTGGACTGGGGAGCTCAGCATGCAGTTCATGTTGGTCAAAAGCAAAATGTTCCCAAATTCATAACTGAACCAGCTCTCTGAGAGTCAGAATAAGCACAATTCTCAAGCTGATTCCAAAATAAAAGAAATTGGATTTATTTCTTTTATTTTTTTCCTCCTAATTGTTCTAAATCAATTTAACCTTAAAATCACCCATACTGGAAAATCTTGAATATCCTTAATATGCATTTTAAACTTCTCATTAACTTTGTCCCTTTTTCTTCCCATTTTTCTATGAAAAACGAAGAAAGAAGGGAAAAGGCTACAACAGAAAGAAGTTTGTCAGTTTTCCTAAAAACCTCTAGAGTTCTCTAAAATAGGTTCTGTTGATTTATGATATGCAGTTTAGTTTTGAAATAGTTGCGCTACTAGTGCCAGGAGTTACTGTAGGGAATCGAGTCATTAGCAGAGCCTCAAGTAGAAAAACCTTCCTAATGCACTTTCTCTTTTCCCTAATCCTCGCTGAGAACTGAGCTGGGGGATACGGCAGCAGGAGGGAGGAGGGAGGTGCAGGGAGGGAGCCGAGGGTCACAAGGGGTGAGTGCTGGATGCTGCTGAAAGCGGGGGGGAAATGGTTCTGCTCGCATGCAACGCCGTGGCACAAACAAAATACTTCTCTCACAGGCTAGAAAATAGAACGAGATTGGATCTTTCAGCTGGGAGGCTTTCAGGAATCGTCTGAACATGATCCATAAACAACTCGAAGGATGACTTTTAAGAGCCTCTTTCTCTTCCTCCTTGGTATGCTGGTCGTTTATCATTGTGCTGAAATGGAATCCCCTTTCAAAGATGTAACAGCTTCTTGTTTACTTAAACATAAAGTGGATGAGGGGCTGAAAGGTTTTCTGCCAGCAGAGCAGTCACAGGGAGCTTGGTACAGCCCCGGAGCCGAAACAACTGTGCAGCCCCCACATCCTGCACCGAGCCAGGCCAGCCCCGGAGCGGCTGGAGGAGGGAGTTGGGGTGTCCTTGGTGGGCACCGTGAGCTGCAGGAGAGAACCAGGGCTGTGGGTGACCCTCAGAGGGACGGGGGCTGTCCCACAGGTGTCCCGCTGGCTCGCTCTGCCCTCCAAAACCTCAGCACAGGGGTGGTATGGAAGGGAGAGTGGTGGAGATGGGATTCACCAGGTTTGGGTTGGGGTGAGCTTTCCCTGGCCCATCATCCTGCCACGGGATCCCTCCAGCACATCCCTGGCATCCACAGCACCTCCCCAGCTCCACCCCTCAGGACCAGGAGGAGTTAAATGTGTCTCCACATATTTGTACAGAGGAAGCACATTTTAAAATATGAGGGCAGTGAGCCATGTGGCACCTTGTGATGTTGCTGAAGGTGGAAGTCCCCGTGCAGAGCAGGCAGCATTCCCGTGTGCCCTGCCTGGGCCTCCCCAGCTCTGTCCTGCACGGTTCTTGTCCCGGTTCCTCTGCCAGGTGTCAACTCACACAGAGCACGAGAATCCAGGCAATCCCAGCTGGTGGCATGCAGACAAGTCGTTTCGTTTCTCTTCTGCAGAACCTGAGCTGTGCCTTCCCCCTGTCGCCTGCCTCCCTCCTGCCACGCACTGAGGTGGTGTCCAGCAGCTGGACTGGTGTGTCCCCAGCACAGGATGGTCCCGCAGCCGTGACTGTCTGAGCAGAGCCACAACGTTTCAGCAACCTGTGGTTCATTGCAGCCTCTCGGATTCTCAATCTGCTGTGTGTTAATTGGATCCTTGCGTGGGGAATTCCTTGGGGCTCTGCAGGGCACAGCTGGGGTCTCTGCACAGGGTGGCTGGTTGGTGGCTGCAGTGCAGCTGGCAGCATTCTCTGTGATTTTCTTAAAGCTTTGGTGAGTTTCCCTTCCACAAGTGAGTCTCTGTCCTGTGGGACACCAGCCTCCATAGGGGCCAAGGTATGAACCACACACTCAGGAAGCTGGTTGGCATTTTGTTTTGGGTTTTTTTTTTTTTTTAATTTGAAATAATTCTTGGAAGCAGATTTAGGGCAGATACCACTGACCTCTTACCACAAACTTTTAACATGTATTTGCAATGATAAAGTCATACAGCTTAAAACACAAAATAAGGGTGGGGGGAAGAGAAAGAGGCCACTGCCATCTGTGTCTGGGTCCCAGGTTGGGGCAAGCAGCCGTGTGGGTCCAGTCCCATCCCCTGGCTGCTTGAGGCTGCACTGGGGCCATGTGGGGCCACGCGCTCGGGCTCCAACTGAGGCCTTTGGTCGTGAAATCCCATGTCTGTGTCCTTTGCTGGCTCATGCTCCTCCTGTCCTCTCCTCCCTGCAGAGCCCTGGGGCAGGGGGCTCCCCTCCATGTGCACTCCCACTCCTCAGCAGCGTCCTCCCCGGGCGGGGGGTGTGCAGCCTCCCTCAGGATTGTGTGTGCGGCCTCTGTGGGCCGGTGGGTCAGTCTGGGGTATATGTCTGTCTGGACAGTGGTAGGTGTGGTGTAGCAGTGATCTGTTCCATAAAGCTTTCATATACATAGCAGCAATGGAGTCTTGCCATCAGGTGACACACAAGGCCAGCTACAGGGCAGGGCTGGCAGGCGTTACGGGCACCGCGGCCCCTCTCTGTTTGCTCTTCCTCTTCTTGGTGCCAGACTTAGTGTCTTTGGGGTCTTTCCGATTTCTGTTTCCGTTATCTTGCTTTCCTTGCTCTTCCTTTTTCTTCCTTTTCCCTGCAGGAAAGCAAAGGGGCAGGGTGAGGCCTTCTGATGGAACATCAGGGAGTGGATCAGCCACGTCCACCTTCCCTTGACCCACTGGTTAATCCCTGTGCTGTTGGTCACTGCTCGGAATTGTCTTCCCTCAAAACACTCAACCCAGCTGCCCTTCCTAGCTGCCATCCCTTTTTGTCCCCTGCACTGCAGAGGGGTGGGGAGCTGTGCACTGCACTTGTTGCACTGGAGATTTGGCTGAATATTTGTGTGTGAGCAGCACCAGGTGTGGGGAGACACTGCAGCTCTGCTCACCTTCGGGGCACTGGCTCCTCTGCACAGTGCATCGCCGCACCTCTGTGGTGGCCGGGCACAGGGACACGTCTCCAGAGGGAGCCTGCAGGATCCGCCGTGTTCGCTCTTCATTGCCCTTCTTGAAGCCACAGAGCTTCCTCTTCTTGGAGCAGGGCCCCCAGGGCCCCCACTCACTCATTTCACATTGTGCTGCCGGATAACGAGAAAGGCCAGCAGTAACTCCTGCTCCTGGGTTCCTGACAGCCTGTCCCAGAGCCCCTGCACATCATCACATCCTCCACCTCAGGCTGCAAGGGAATCTATGTTTTCCCAGCAGCTTCCCAATTTTCCCAGCATCCCCTTCCTTCCACACCCACCCTGGGTCACGCTTCACAAACACTGGGGGCTGCTCCCCATCCAGGCTGGTGCCCGGGGGGCTGTGGCCCATGAAGGGCTGGGTCTGGCTGTGCTGTCATCCCCTCAACACGGGTTCGTCATCTAAAACCCCTCTCAGCAACACCCACGAGCCCGGCCCCAGGTGCTTACCAGGACTGCTGCACTCCATGGTGCCGTTGGCAGCAGCGTAGCCTTCGGGGCATGTGACGTAACATCTCCCTTTGTGCAAATACAAACCTTCCTTACATTTTGTGCAAAAGTTTCGGCTGAAACAGGACTCACAGTTCTCAATTTTGCATTCTGGGGGAAAAAAACCCACCAAAGTCGTCATGTAGTCTGATGTGAGCAGGGTTATTGCCAGGGCAGTGGCTGCCCTGCTCAGCACTGCTCTCTCCTTCCACACAGCCACAGCACCTCCCCTCACCTGAGCAGAGACTCACCCTGCCCTGCAGAGCTCTGCCACCCACCCATGCCCAATCCCTCCCACCCCCACACTCACTGATGCACTTGTTCATGTCCGTGTTGCGAAGGCCAAAGTATCCCAGTGGACAAGAAGGGAGGCAAATCCCAATTTGTCGGATATCGTTCCTCTCCAGAAGGATGAAGAGTTTGGGGGAACACCTCAGGCACCCATTGAACTCGGAGCACAGGTCACAGCCTCTGGCACAGCCCTGACTCTGCTCGGTGCTGACTGGAAGAGCAGGAGAGGCCATGGTTAGAGACAGGCTGTGACCCCAAACCCCCAGCACCACCAACAGGAGGGGCAGGACCCGAGGCAGAGTGAGACCCAAGGTCTTGCAGCACTGGCACACGCCTGGCACCACTGGGGCCGGCCACCACAGCCCCGTGCCCAGTGCCAACAGGGGCCAGTGCTGTGCAAGAGTGGCAGCAGCAAAGAGCAGGGCCCAGAATCAGCCACCAACTGTACCCAGAGCCCCAGCACTGTCCATTGTTGCCACCCAGCCCTGACGCCCACGTGGGGCAGACACTCCTGAGGGGCATATGCCCAGCAATCCAGCCTCTCCTGCTCCCTCCCCACTCAGAGCTGGCAGTGCCTCCAAGCCGAGGACCACAGCACCAAGTGGGGACCAGAGCACACAGCCCTGGAGCAAAACCAGTCAGCTAATTCCACCCATGCTGTGTCCCAGGCTGGAGCTTGCTCTGCCCCTGCCTATGTTAAACCCTCTCTGGCAATTGGGAGATGTCACTGCCCCCGAAATAGAGATGTGTTCTCAGCTTCTCTGTTCAGTCCAAGAAAAATACTCAATCTCATGTCTTGAGAGCTTTCTGCTTTTAATTATCATATAAAATACTGCTTATTTTGAAACCAATCACATTCTTTGCAGGCTAGAATGCAGGTTATTTTTATTAGTTTATTATGCAAGCCATGTCCTTGTTTATAGAAAAGCCATGTATTTAAAAGATGTATTCTTTTAAATACAGTGTTTACTACATTTCAAAAGAGCAGTGCAATGTTCACACGCCAGGAGGAGAGGCAAGAGAACTCCCTGGTCGCCCCACCAGGATCCAAGAGCCCAGCAGCCCCCACTGCCTGCCCCCAACCCATTGTCAGGTCTGTGGCTGTGGGGGCTGTCGCAGTGACCCAGAAAACAGGAGATCCCCAGCCCCTGACTGCCAGGAGGGTTCACCAGGTCCAGACTGGGACTCCCCTCGGCATTGTGGGCTCTGGCTCCCGTACTCAGACATCCCAGGGGATGTGTCCCCTTCCCTCCCGCAGTGCTGGGCTGTGGCACCAAGCTCTGCATCCACGGCAAAGGCATAAACTGGGCCCCCTCTGGAAATTGCCCTTTATAGCCTTAGCCATGACATCAGGTTTTCCTTGTTCTCCCAGGGTTCAGTGGTCCCAGTCTTAATATAAAATCAATTTTATATAATTCAATTTAAAAGTTTTAATGTAAACCAGTTCTAACGTGAGTTTACACAAAGGAGGGCAAACGCCTGTTGTTGCTCTTGTGCCAATTCCTACTGGCTGCCCTGGGTGAGCCCCAGCCAGGGACCCTCGGGGCTGGGCACAGAACCGACCCCTCCGTCACCTCGGGCCTGTGGCAGGTCCAGTGGGACAGGGCCCAGGAGTGGGACTGGGGGAGCTCTGTGGGCTCGCAGGGCACCGTGGGCAGCCCCTGCCAACTCCCTGTGTTATGAACACATTCACACCTGCGGTGCCCTCACGGCATCAAGAGAGGAAGGAGAGAAGAAAAGCGTTTCATACATACTTCGTCTTTGCCTCTTGCCCTTCACCACTTTGCTGCTGCCTGTTAGATCCATCGAGCTTAGAAAAACCACCACCACAAGCAGTCCAAGCTGCATAGTAACTCTCCAGCGCTGCAGCCCCTCCGTCACGGGGTGGTTGGGGGAGCCCACTCCTCAGCTGGGGTCTCTGCTGCCGCTAAAACGTCTCAGGCGGGATCAGAGCTGAGAGTCTGTGCACAGAGCCTGGTCTGGGACCATATCCACAAACCACATCAGCACCAGCGAGCTTAGGTAGCAGGTAACATGGCTCTACCTTCATCCCCGTCAGGAGTGCAGGACCTCGGCCCCAGTCCCATTGGGGGCTCAGCAGCAGGTGGGGGCTGCTCACAGTTTCCAGGTGCACTGGCAGGAGCTGCAAAGGAATAGGAGAATAAGTTAATTCAGTAGCCAGCATCGCTCCCATGATGGCTGGGGGCGAGCACAGGGGCTGTGGGGAGAACTGAGGGGGCTGTGGGGAGAACTGAGGGGGCCGTGGGGAGAACTGAGGGGGCTGGCAGACAGCAGCACCCAGAGCAGCGTGGGGAGAACCGCCCTCCAGCCTCATCTCTTGCTAACAGTGAGTGCCCATCAAAATGCTCAGCGCAGCTTTGCCATCTGCCAGTGCTGCAAACAGTTATGGCTGGAACTTGTTTAAAATAGAGCCAGACCCCTGGGCCACCCTCCCCGAGCGGCAGATGGCCGCTGTGGGTGCCAAGCACACAAGATGTTTCCCATCAAGTGGGCACCTCTGGGGCTGGTAACAGAACTGAGCAGAGAGCAAGCCTGCAATCCCCAGCCAGGGTTGGGGCTGTCTGGGGACGGGGCGGGATCCTCCACGAGCTGCCCAAAATGCCGTGTTTCTGCTCCGAGGGAATTTCCAAACCTCCCAGCTCCCATTCCCCGGAGCACAGGGCAGAGTCAGCTCTGCCTGCGCGGGGCCAAGCGCGGGAGCTGCTGTGCCCGGGCTCACTGTGTCCCATGGCCCCGGCTGGGAGTGCCACGCTGCCCTCAACATGCATGGCAGGGCAGGGGGACCGGGCAGCAACACCAGCAGGACAGTCTGAGCAGCAAACCAGTGGCTCTGCAAGAACTTCTGGAAAGCAAAGGGAAGCCCAGGCAGAGGCCAGTTACCCAATGGCCAGTCAGTGCCCAGGGCTCCACATGCCTTGCTCCTGCCTGGGAGTGCCCAAGCCCTTGGTTCAGCTGGCTGCTAGCAGTGGCATTTTCCTCATGGTTTTCAGGTGGTTTTCCCTGTGCCTGATGTGCAGGAAGGGCAAGCTCCAGGCTTCACCAAGAGCTCTGGCACTGCCAGGCAGGGTCCTGCTCCTCTCTGCAGCTGGCAGAGCAAAGCCCTGCCAACAACGGCCATTGTGTGGGAATAAAGGCGACAACATTCACTCTGTGAAGTCAAATGAAACAGAAAATTGTTTTAATCCCTTTATAATAACTGTACCATCGCCAATGCCCCAAACGACCGGTGGTGACGGTGCTGGAAGGGAGCCCAGTCACAGCCCGAGATGGACATGGGTCCCCTCCTTTGCCCACCCTGGAGTGAGGGACCTGCCGAGAGGCCACTGGCAGCCCCTCTGCTCCAGCCCACCTGGGGGTGGTTCTGTCTATGCAGCGAACACCTGGAGGGCGGGGGGTGCCCCGGCAGCAGGTGTGGGCTGGCAGCACCTTGAGGCAGCTGCTGCAGGCAGAGGTGACCCGGGTCCCACATGCCATGACACCGAGCTGTGCCCGGTGCAGGCACCTCCTGGCAGCCCTGGCGAACCTGGGCACCGTGGGGCACTGTCACTGTCCCCCCGCCCCGGTGGCTCTGAACTTTTCACCGTGTCCCTGGTGCAGCTGCCGGGGCAGGAGCCCAGCGCTCCCCATGTGCTTGTCGTTACAGCTCACGGGTCGTCCACAGGATTTTCAAATAAATAATTAGTCACTTGTGTAAACACCAACTTGTTCTGCACTTCCAAGCCTGTTTGCTGCAAGCTGCTTTATAAACACTGTCAAGTGCTTAAGCCGGGCTGTGGGAGTGTTTATGGAGCGGAGAGCTGTGCTGAGCAGGGATGCCCAAGGAGACACCTGGGGGGCAGCCGGACAGGAGGGACCCTCCGCACATGCGGTGGCACGGCACGGAACGGCACCGCAGGGCACGGCCACAGCACCGGTGTGAGCAGCGTGTCAGCCCAGCACAGCCCAAACCTCCCCAAAGCAGCGCCAGCGGCCCCCGGTTTTTAATTACGGCGGCTTTGCGGGGGGAGCGCGTTCGCAGGAAGCACACGCCGTGTTTACACAACACTCCCAGTTTGGGCACAGTCCCCCGGCGAGGGGACAGCAGCAGGGATGGCTGTCCCGAGGGAGCAAACACAGCCCCAGCATGCCAAGAGCCAGTGTGAAGCTTGTGCCACTGCCACGTACCCCAAATCCGAGGGCTTGTGCAGGGCAGTGCCGTGGGAAACCTTACAGCACAAACCAGGCAGGCACACCATTTTCCCTCCCTGTGCCCTTGATTTCCAGCCCGAAGAGAGCCTGGGCTTGGCCACAGCTGCCCACTCATCACAGAAAGGCCACTGCTGTCCTGGGTGCTTCAGGGCCGGTGCCACGGCAGGTGACACACAGATTTCCAAATCTGCCCCTTGAATACCCAGGGTCGGTGGGGGCTGCAGCAGCAGGGCTGGCTTGCCAGTGCTTCCCACCCTCACCTCGTGATTCGGGCATCAGCAAAGCTCAGGTTGCTGCAAACAATTTCCAGTCTAAACATTAGCAGGATTTATGCCATTATCCCATCCACAAGAAGAATTTGGGGTAGCCTGAATTGCTCTGAATTCACTTATGGAGAGACCTGGCCCCTGAGCCTGAGATGGCACTAAGCCTTGTTTGCAATTCAATCAGGATAAATTGGTCCTTGGGAGCTCCAATACAAGCCAGAAAATGTAAACCATCCAGATAATTTGCCATTAGTACTCCTACACACAAGGTGAGAAAGACCAACATTATATCCCCGGGATATTCGAGACCTAATCCACGATAACTAAATTGCTGATATATTGCCTCTCGCTGAATGTACCAGGGATCCGTAATGTAAACGGGCTCTCCAAAGGTTTACTGAGCCTGGGAGAGAAGGACCAGATGCTGGAGGCAGGACAAGCCCAATTACAGCAGCAGCAGGAATGAACCCCTGGAAACTGCCAGGTCGCTGCCAGCAGCCGGATGGGCACCAGCTGAGAGGGGGAAATTCGGGTTTCCAGGTCCCAGAGCTAGACAGGGAAATTGAATTTCCCTGTGGTAGTTGGTGAGGGGTTTGGATACGTGGGAACAGGTTTCCCACAGTAGGAGTCACAGTTTCATACGGTCTGAGTTTGGTGCTGCCAGCACATTCCCGGGCCTGCCTTTGTGGAACTTCCAACAAGCTCCTCAAATACCAGCGATGGCACCCGGGCATCAGGGGCAGCACCACTGTCCCCGTTGTACAGGGACACCGGGATGTGCCCACAGTGCTGGTGCTCCCCAGGCCCAGTCCTGCCATGGCACTGAGGCAGCTGGGGCTGCAGCCAGAGGGTTCGGGCCCCTGTTCTCTTTGGAAAAGTCCTCCTGCCTCGCTGCATTCCCGAGGGGTGTTTTCCCGTCAGCAGGGCCGATGCTGTGGGAGCAGCACTGTGAAACCTTCCATGGAGGAAGGTCCCACCAGGCTGGGCTCAGCTGTCGCAGCTGCCACAGGGTGTCTCTGCACATGCACAAGCAGAGCCACTTTGTCCTGCTTAATCCTTGAAGCAATAAAAGACGCCTGCGTTAAGTCAAATTTCCGAACCAGAAGGTCTTCATTTGATATTAGATTCCAGTGCCAAATTCTGCAAAATCCTCAACCCATAAACTTCACTGAAAAAAAATAAAATAATAAAGCCCAATCTGGCAGCAGAGCTCTCCACAGCATTGTTGAGGTCTGACTCCTTCCACCAGCTCCTGCACTGCATTCCCTGGGTCTGCAGAGCCGTGCTGTGACCCGCTGATGGGGAATACACTGACAAGAGGCTGCTGCTGGTGGTCACCCCTCTGGCCCAGCCTGGCTGCTCTGGGGGTCAGCAGCACCCTGACCCTGACCCTGACCCAGCTCCTCGCCTGGCACAGGAGCTGCTCCGAGTGACGCTGTGACCCACAGTGCCACAGGCCTCCCTCCGGGAACGCTTGTGCGTCGGCGCTGTGAAACATCAGGAAAAGTTTTCCAGGGGGATTTCCGTGGCCCTCATGCCAGTGCAGAGGCGGCACATGGCTCTGGAGGAGGCAGAGCCCTAAGGCAGACTGCGGGATCTGTGTCTGCTGCTTCCCCACGGAACCAGAACAGCATCTGGAGTTGCACTGGAGTCATCCCAGCAAGGACAGCTCTGTGCTGCAACCGGGATGCTGCCTGTGGATCTGGCTCCAGACAGGGGAAAAACAAATCTGTGCCTATTAGGTACAACTCAAGTGTCTGGAGCTCCTTCCACCAGGGACCCTGAACGCTGGCTTTGTAAATGCAAATTTCCAGACTAGAAGAAACTCAGTGAGCCAGAGTAACTCAGATATAGTTACTCACAGTAACTTCTATCAGCACATAGAAGCTGATCTGCTTCTCCAGGCAAAGGCAAAAGCTCTAAGGCCAGGGCAAAGCCCTAAGCAACACCTGGGGCTTTCTGCTTGGTCATGTGCACAGGAATCATCTGCCAAGTGGAGCTTCCTGTAGGGATTCCCAGTGCTCTGGCTCTTCCACCCAGACGTCACTGTCTGGGAAACCTGAGCCTTGCAGAGCCAGGAGTAGCACAAACTCCAGCAGCAGAGGAAAACAAACTGGGAAAAACAAGCCTCGGCCTTGGGCATGAGGCAGGATGGGGTGCTCAGATGGCAGGCAGCTGAGGCTTCCTCCAGACCAGCTACCACTGAGCACATCCAGACCCTGCCTTCTGTGGGATGACAGCACCCTGCACTGCTGGGACACAGGGCCAGGCTCTGAGCTCTGCAGGCCTGGCAGTGCTTGGAGAGGTTTGCAATGAAGGGCATCCTGCCCACACTGCCCATGAGCGTGTGGGGGAGCTGGGATCCCAGAGGATCCTCCTGGAGGCAGGTGGGTACAAATGGAAGCCTGTCTGTTTCTGCCAGGTCTTAGGCAAAGACTGGCACTTCAATTCTTGGCCCTCTGTCCCCCTCGGGGCTGTCCCCACAGGTCAGTGGGACTTTCCTGGCCCCCAAGTTCTGTTGCTCACTGCAGTCCCACAGGCAAAGTCCTGCCAGCTCACATCTAGCCCAGGTGATGGAAACGTGCTCAGCTCTGCTCTGCCTGCCCACACTGGCAAGACAGGCTGGTTGTGGCTGTGCCCAGGGGGTCACTGCCCCACACCTCCAGAGGGGGTTCTCCTCCCTGCCGCGTCCCTCAGGGTGGTGCTGCTGCTCTCGCAGCGGCTGCGCAGCGGCCAGGGAGCTGATCCAGCTCCAACGAGCCTTTTTTCCAGGGTGGTTTCCAGGCGTGTCGCAGAGCTGGAGTTCCCAGGCCTGCACTGCTGGCCCCCATCCTCCCACCCGGCCTCTGCAGCCCTGGCCCCACAGCGGGGATGAGCGGATGGAGCCAGGGGCTCACCTGCTCCAGAGTCACTGATGGACTTCAGACAGAATGAACCCAACTGGAGAACCTTCCAGACACACGTTTCACTGCAGGTGTCCGGTCCCCATCGGGGTCTGAGCACAGACCTGGCCATCCCAAATAGCACCGTGAGCACTGCCCCGAGTTCACAGACCTTTGGGTGGCAGGATTTTTGTGTGGGTACCTGCTGACCCCTGTGCAGGAGAGCGGAGCCTCCACGCCTGCCTTGTCACACAGCATTTTCCTCTGCCAGTATTACCCTGTTTTAATGCCTTTCACTGTAAAGCACCTCTGCAAACCTGAACCACATCACCTGAACACCACTCCTCTGTCCCCAGGGCCGTTCAGGGGAACACACACACCTGAGCCTATAAAACTCTCCAGCAGCCCGGGAGTGATCATTCTCTGATCACCCACACCCACAGCACCCCAGCTCTGTCAGCACAGAATATCGAGGCTGAAATGTCCCCTTGACCCACACCCTCCCTGGGGAGCCAGGTCCCAGCCCGGCTGCGGGAGCCAGTGCCGGATCCAGCAGCACTTCCCCTGCACATCCCACCGGGTGTTCACACCCGTCTAATTATTGCCACGATTAACCATTTCTCCACTGATCACCCATCCGAAACCCCAGGGACCTTGTACTTACCCCAGGCGCCTACTGTGCCCTCACAGGTGCCTGGCAGGAGGCTGGGGTAGGCACAGCCACAGCAGCACTGACACAGTAACTGTCCTGTCCCCCCATTTTCCCCATCTCCAGGACCAGTGGGAGGACAGCAGAGCACGGCTGCACCACGGCTGGTGAGACCCTGCAGCTGGTCCAGGACCAGCAACGAGCTCCAGTGAGCTGATCGATATCCAGCCCAGCTCTCGGGATGGGAAGGAAACGCGGTGGCAGGGGACACACGCAGCAGTCCAGCTCCCCTGCCAGCCCCACACACCTCGGGTGGGGGACAGGGATCCCACAGAGATCCCACAGATCGCGCGGCGCTTTCGCCCGGCTCTCATTGTCTGAACTCATTATCCACGTTGCACAAGGCAAAGCCGCAGTCGGATGCTGACACGGCTCGCGTTCCTCATTAGCAGCCCACATTGCAAAAGCTCCATCGACACAAACATGCATGCTGCAGCCCTTACCTCCGACTTGTCACTCCCCCATCACTGCAGAAAACACTCTACTGGGTTCTTAGTTTAAAATACTGGAAGACCAACTATAAAAATCCTCGGTTCCTCCAGAGAAAGTTACACACACGTTTCTGTCAAAAAAAATGAAAAATATGTTCATGGCGAGCTCGCGAAGAAGTCTGGTGCATTTGGGTGCTTTGGTCACTCGTTTCCTAGAGCAGGTTTCTAAGAGGGTCCCAGGTTTTGCACGGAGAAACAGACCCTTCTGCGATGTGCAGGATCTCAGCTCGTAAAGATTGCTCAGGCTAGTTCCTACTCCATCAGCCCACGCTGCTCCCTGCGTATGCAAAGCAGAAAGTATGTGATCATATCAGAGCAATTTGCACATTAATAAATCCTGGTCTCAATCCGTAGACTCCATCCCCATCCACCATGTAGGGGCTTTTTATTATTATTATTACCAGAGTATCCAGCTTTGTAAAGGCATCCAGTGCAAACTCCTGCATGAGGGAATTCCACCCCACTAGTACCACCTCCTAAGACAATATCCAGCCAAAATATTGTGACTGTTGCAAAACCCGGACTGGAGCTCCACAAAGGACCTTCCAGTCTCGCATCCAGAGCCAACAGGGTCTCAGTAAATTACTGCAGAGTGACACACCATCGAGTTGTCTTTGTAGTCTTTTTTATTTATGACAGTTAATTCCGAGTTATTACTAACATTGCAGTGGTAAGTGGCATATGAAGTCATCAGCTGTCACAATTGCATCTGTTAATAAACATGTCAGATATTAAAAGCAGCTTATTATCCTCTGGAGGGGGGGAAGGCATGAAAGCAAAGAGCTCACTGCCTGGTTGTTTTTCCATCGCTGGCTGTGCAGCGGGAGGAAACCTTCCTGCTCAGGAGAGCAGTGAGGCTGTGCTGGAGCTGCCTGGACACCTGTCCCCAGCACACCTGAGCAGCCCAGGAGCTCTGCTCCCATCACTGTCAGCCCCTCTTCCCTCCTCTGCCTGAGCTGGGTGCACCATTTCTCACCCTGTGCAGGGTTTGCCCTTTCCTGAAGCGCTGAGGGCTTGGCTGTGGCTGTGCCTGTGCTGGGACCAGCCCCAGGTTCCCCTCACAGAGCTGAGTCCCTCCTGAGTCCCTCGATGGGGACAGGGCAGTTCACCTTTAACACTCTGCTGCCCACGAGTCCTCACTGAAGGTGAGGAAAAAGGGAAAATTCACCCTTCCTGCAGCCATTCTTTTGTGCCCTGTGTGTGTGTGTTAATGCACATGTACATGGAAGTTTTATTCATCCTGAGTTTTCCTTGACACCTCGTTAAATGTCCCTCATTTCCCACTTGTAAATGGTATCACTGAGATCCTTGCTGTCTCACAGGAGCATTGTGAATGTGTTCTGAACGCTGGCAGATGCTCAGCAGTCGCTTCTGCAAGTCTCTGCATTGAAGAACTATTTCTACTGGAGCTTTTTACTTTCCATTCTAGGAAATTCTCAAGTACCATCAAACGTTGCTCTGGGACAACATCACTGTAAGAGTGAAAAATTCAATGAACCCAAGATCTTTGTGCTTCCTTCTCCTTTCTGATCCTGGAGCACTGCAGTTGACAGCTGTGCATCAGGTTTCAGTCTGGAGCAAATGTTTCTAAGAGAGCAATAAACCCCAAGGAGACAGAGCTCTGTCCTGGCGGCGCTGACTGTCCCAGCTGCAGGAGTGGGAATTGGCCAACTGAGCAGTGGGTCTGGCCAAAGGCAGAGGGACACGTTCAGGGCACCCTGGTGCTAAAGGTGTCATTGCAGAGGGTAGTAAATCACAGTAAATCCTGCCTGGACACCCTCCACAATAAATCCAGCTTCATGTCCCACACTCCTTCCCCCTCTGACAGGAGCTCATTTACCGAGTTAGTTTTCTTCAGCTAATGGCTATTGAGTCTGATCCTCAATTCCCTCATCCTAAACAGGTTGTTTCTCTCTTGGACAAAAGGACATAAAATTCCACATTTTAGCAGGGTAAGGTGCCAGGTGGCTCCAGACTGAAGGCAGAGCTCTGGCTGGGATGTTCCTTGACACCCACAGCAGGTGCCCGTGGCCTGGGCTCCTCCAGCCAGGACATGGGCACAGTGGATCTGCCCAAAGCTGAGGCAGAACCTTTGCCTCCCATTTCTGCAGAGGAAGCACCGACTGCCCCCTGGCCCCCAGCCCAACCTTTGAGAACACAGTTCTTCCTTACATTAAAAAACTGCCATTTTTTTTCATCCAATTGTATTGTTGTATAGCTCCTGCCCTGTGTTCCCCTCGGCCTCTTTCAGGAGGGGAAAGCTTCTCCTCCAGGGAAAGCTCTCCCTGCCTGGGGACCACAGGGACATCCAGGAGCTCTGTCACTCAGCACAGGTTGGGGTCTGGGGGTGCACCCAGGTCTGCACCCAGCAGCTCCAGCACTGAGCACCACATCTTCTGTCAGACCCACATTAACCCCACCAGTGCCTACAAGTTCCCAGCTGGCACAGAGGGTGCATTACTCATCCCTGGTGCCTCATCAGCCTTTGATAGTATCTCAGCATAAGCAAAAAGCAGAAAAGATGCTCACAGAGAAAGCAGAAGGAAAGCAAGTACATCCTGAAGTGCCTGTGACGCTCCCAGCCTTGATGAGAGCTCTGCTGCTCTGAGGGTTCTCTGCTGCAGGGTGACCCACAGCCCAGGCAATTATTACTAATTCCAAACTGTAAACACCTGCATGCCTGCAGTCCCAGGGACAGTTGTCCCAGTGCCCTCCCACTGCATCGACACTTGCTCTGGCTGCAGGACAACGATCACGCTTTTGGCACAGCCTGGGCTGGGGGTCAGGCACAGGAGCGTGTGGGATCACGGCTTCCATGGGATGTGGGAGCCAGATGATGTGGAGCTGACTTCCTGATAGGATCATCCAGGCATGCCTCTGCTTCCCAAGCAAGCCTGGGCTCCCATCCAGTTAGAGCTGCTCTCTGGCTGTACTCGGAGGTGGTGGCACTGGCAGCCTGGCAGGGGCCCATGGGGAAGTGTCTCTATCCGGGATTGTCCCTGGATTGTCCCCCCCAGTTTGGTGCTGAGAGCCACGAGCTGCAGAGCCTGTAATTACTTCAGTGTAAAACTCTCTGTGGGTGACTGGAGAGAAGGATCCTGCCACCCACAATGCTGGATGGGATGAGATGTGGCATCCCAGACGTGCTGCAGGCAGCAGCCAGGTGCTCCCCGTGGGGTCTGGAAGGTCTGACCTGCTCTGGGCTCACCATGCCCACATGAGAGGGTAATTCCCCTCTGCCCCACCAGCTGCCCAGCTCGTCAGACCCCCTTTCTCATGCCTGCCAGGTTTTCTGACACCTCACCCATGAAGTCTGGACATTTCCCCTCTCCCCAAGGAATGACTGATGTGCATGTTGGGAAACGCTCCTTTCCCATTTTCCCCTGTTGTTTGAGGAATGCTGTTTGAATTAACTCCACGGATTGCAAACAGACCCGCTGTTTTCCTTTCCCAATGCAGGGAGGCTTCTGTTCTCTCTGGCCTGCTGGATTAACCAGGGGCCTAACACACTGACCTCTCTGCAGCTCAGGGAAGCTAATTTAATCCCAATATTGTTACAGATCACAGCAGGACGGATCTCACGGATTCCTTGAGGCAAAGCAGCACGGAGCGCTGGCAGGGACAGCAGCGCCGGGTGTTTGTGGAGGCAGGAGCTGCCACCACGTTCCTGTTAAATTCCCTCTACAGAACTGGGGAGGGGAGCAGTGCTGGGAGATGGGGGGACACCCTGGGCACGGGGGTCACACTGAGGAGATGCTCTGCCTACACCCCTCGCACCCCCTGGCACGCCAGAGGGTGGAGGGCAGCTCTGGTTCCTGGCAAAAGAAGAGGAGGTGCAGATTTGCACCTCCTCATCTTTCTTTCCTTCTTTCCTCCCATTGTTCTTTTTCCCTTCGTACCTGCTCCTGAGTCCTGTGGGATTGGTCTGTGATGTGATGCTGAGCCCGGAAAAGGCATCAAAACACACCTCACTTGTATTTTCAGGAGGAAGATCCGCCTTCTCATCCTGCCTGCAGTGCCCCAGCTCTGCCTCCCCCGGCTCTGCAGCCCCACCTGAGCCAGCCCAGGAGGGTGTCCCGCCCTGGGAGCTGGGCAGGGCCGTGCGGGAGCCACCAGGGCTTGGGGGAAGCCCTGCTTCTCCCAGCATGACTCGGAGGGCTTTGATGTTTGGGAAAAATAAATTACTTTGGGAGGCCATTAAAGAGAAGTTTGAATGATGACACACCACAGGGCTGGGACTTCCAGCATTTCTTGTAAACTCCATCCAGAGCTGGAAGTGGAAGAGGCCACTGGCATCGCCAAGAGGACACGAAACCAAGAGCCTCTGCAGCAGGAGTGGCTCCGTGAGCAGCTTGTCCCTCTTCAGGCGTCTGAGCCCCCTCCCTCCTCCTCCTGCTGCTGCTGCAGGGGTCCCCCAGGACCTTTGGGGCACAAGGATGGGGCACCCAAGGGAGCCACAGCCCAAAGAGCTGGTCCCAGGAGTGGGGGGACAGGGATGGCAGCTGGGCATGCAGCCCTTGCTCTAGCCCATCCTCCTCTCAGCCATGATCAGCTCTTGGGAACATTCCTGCTGGATGACATTTCCCAAGGCATTGAGGGGGGAAAAAAAGGCACTTTTTTCCTAATATAAATTCTTGCAACATTAAACCCCCCACACAATAGCTGTAAGCCCTGGAACGGCTGGGGGTAAAAAAGCTACAGCTTGACATGGAAATAGCACTGCCATCCCCAACTGGTGAGTCCCAGATGTGGGACATCATGTGTGACAAAACCCCAGAGGCAGGACACGCAGGAAGCCTGTAATTGTTGTGGGCTCCCATTGCTGTGTGGGGACAGGCTGGTGACCTTGGGAGTCCCCTGTGCCCTGTGGGTCACCTGCCAGAGTGAGAACAGAGCCCCAGCTGACGGGCTGGCACTGTGAGTGACACAGGGCCCATCTGTGCCCACAGAGAACAGGCTGTGGCAGGAGGGACCTGGGGTGATCTGGGGTCTGTGGGGCAGTTTGTGAACCCCCAGACAACAAGCTGGAGGTTCCTGCTGGCCCACAGCACTGATTCTGGTGCTCCAAGTTGTATCGACACAAGACCAAGGGTGAGCAGTGCCTCTCTGGCAACAGACACACATCCCCTGGGTAGGGACCTGCTCAGCTTGACCCAGAGCATCACTGGGCTGAAAGCAGCTGAATTCATCAGCCAAAAACATGTGGAGGGGATCCTTGCGCAGCCCAAAGTGTAGTGGTGTGCTCACTCCACTGTACTCTCAGCCATTCGCAGAATACCTGTAATTACTTTAATTACAGCTCGAGGACACACGGCTCAGCCCCTGCCCAGCCACCTTCTGCCGTGCAGCAGCTCTGCAAAGGTCTCCAGCAGAGCTGAGAGCTTTGCTGGTGTGGATGGGAAATGTCTGTGCATTGTGTGTTAAGCTGTATAATTAATTGGATGCAGTGTTCAGCAAGCAGCTAATTCTGCCGGGAGGTTTGGGGCATTGTACAGACACAGAGAAAAGCGAGGCCCAGGCTGGCACTGCAGGATGAGGCCAGGATGGAGGAGGCTGGGCAGGGAGCGAGGTTCAGGCTCCCAGGGCTGGGGCAAGGGGAAAGGGGAGGCCAAGATGGGGAGGATGAGGAGTGAAGGACGGGGTGTCTGCTGTGCCCTCCTCGGTGAGAGGGACTGGCAGTCCCACTGCAGCAGCTCTGCCCTCTCTCTGTCTGCCTTTCCCCCCTTTCTTTCAGTTTTTGGACATGTTATCCCATGGGACCTTGAGGTGAGGCTGGCCCAGCCTGCACCCTGTGTCATCAGGCCACATCATCACCCCTCATCTGATAAAAACCCCAATTCAATTACCACCCCCTCACCCACCATCACCCCCATCAGCCCCTGCATCACCCCCCTGCATCACTCCACACTCAGGGAGCACATCCAGCCACTTCAAATGCCCGTGCCTGCACAGGGAGCATTTGTGTGCATTTTAAATATTTACAGGACAACAGCATAAGGAAGAGAAGGGTTGAACTTGCCTTTTTCAGGAGGCAGATCAGAACACACTAATCCAGGACAAACAAGACCGTGGCCAGAGCGGCCATGGGACATTGAAGCAGGAGGTGGGACAGTGGAGTGTGTCCTGCTGGAGATTTTCATGGTGCCTGCCCTGGGAACTTCAGGGTTTCATTTCCAATTAAGTTTTTCATATGGTAACATTCAGAATTTTGATGGGAGATGAGGCTACTTTTGCCTAAGAGAGAACATACTTTCACTGCTGCGCCCGGCCCAGGAATGAGTTCTTCACTATTAAAATGTAATTTAATTTATCTCCGTGGGTTTTGTGATGACTGAGATTTGTTTTAAGGAAACCTTTAAAGGAGAACTTTTTCATTATTGGATGTATGTGCTAGGAAGTAGAGTTCTGGCATCCTCTGATAACCAAATTTCTTTTCTATCCTCCACTATATCCATCATGATAAAAGCCCCTGCCAAAGCCCTAACTCAAGCCATGCTTCTGGCATATTGTGAAACAAATCAGCGGGGGGAAAAACTGAAGCCCACAAGCTGCTCTAGTCCAGTTATTTTTTAATGTAAATTTCAAGGATATTGATGGTTTACCTCATCAGGTAAATATTTGTGGCCCACTTGTTTTCCCAGGGTCAAAGCAGGAACAAGTGGCTGCTGAAACTGCAGCTGATTTGCTCCAACAGACCTCAAGCAACTTCGAAATGAGTTTTGCTGAAATCCGAGGCCCTGCACACGCCAAGCAATGGCACTGGTGCCTTCCCAGCAAGGGCTACAGCCTGATCCCATTTTCTGGGGACATGCAGCTCCCACACTTCCCCAGGGCCCCCTCACCCCCAGGGGACCCCACTGCGCTGTGAGGGAGCCCCGTGCATGAGGTAATGGGCAAGGGGCCCCTTTGTGAGGTTTCCTGAGCACAAAGAGGAAGGTGCCTCTTTCAGAGTCTGCGTTTATCGCTGACCTGACTCAGCCGCAACAGCAAACTGTGCCGTGGGAAGAGCTCCCATCTCCCGGGCACAGCAAGGGCGCTGGCACCGGCAGAGCCAAGATGGTTTCAGCACCGGGGCTGGCATCACCGCCAGGACCCGCACAGCTCACACACCTCGCTGGCACGGCTGGCATTGCTGCCACAGGACGAGGTGCCTGTGAGGTCCTGGCCGCCGCCTGGGAAAGCTGCTGCTCTGCTTTGCGTATAAGTCAGAACCTGTGAGCTACTGGTTACAGACACTCTCTGCTTTAGCAGGCTGAAGTGGGAGAACAGAGGGAGCTGCCAGATCCCAGCTGGTCTCTGCTGCAGGAGCTGATGGAGGATTATCCCAGCAGCGTGTCTTTACAAATTGTTGGTTCCCAGAGTACACAAAACAAAGCTCTGAGGACTAAGTGTCTCGGCACAGAGGCAAAGGCAGAGACTTTGGGAACCTGATAGCTCTTTCCACCCAGACACACAGACTTGTGGACTGTGGCTCCTGCAGCCCCTGCAGAGCCCTGTCTGTCCCACAAAATCTCATCCTTGGTGAATGTGGTGTTGGGGCTGATGGCTCAGACCAGACCCCTCCTGCCTGCAGCCCCACTGAGGCTCTCCCTCCTGGGGCTGATGTCCCACAAACCGGAGAGGGTTTGTAAAGCGACCACAGGTCCCTCCTGAGATGTCCTGGCACACAGAAACCCATTCCCTGCTACCCACTGCCACCCTCCTGTGCGAGGCCGGGGCCTCCCTTCTGGCTGCCCGTTGCGCACGGTGGCGGAGCTGGAAGCTCTGGCTACTTGTTTCACGGGAACTTCCGACATTTCAAAAATTGTTTTCATTCTGGCTTGGAATGAAGACAAATATTTCAGAAATTTCCTGGGTAATATAAAGTTTAAAATATCCTCCCAACTAAAATAGAAGCATTGGGCTATCTCGGCTCTTGCATTATGTCATATCTTGCCAACTCATGGTACACGGCGCAGTCACAGACTTGTCATGAAGAGACGTAAACAAAAATACGAATGTCAGCAACAGAGGAGAAATGAAATGCTGAAATGACAAATTCTATGAAACGACTTTCTTCCCCTTGTGCAAATTAACTCTCCATGGGAAATCGCTGGGATTTTTTAGGAGAGCACAGCCTGGCCAAAGCGGCTCTGCTGTTCTCCGGAGCTCACGCTGCCTGCGCTCCCCTCCAGCCTGGGCTGTCCCGGGGTGTCCCGGCGCCCCTTCCCCGGCTCCCTGGCCGTGCTTGGCCCCCGATCGTGCTCCTCGCACACCCAGGGCAGGCGATCCCCGTGCCCAGCCCGCAGCGGGCCGGGCTGTGCCCATCGCCGGGACGGACCGCGCCGGGCGCTGCGGCTCCGTGGGAGCGCAGGAGGAGGTTCCGTGGTCCTGCCCTGCCCGCTGCCGTGGCACGGCG
>WEKX01021108.1:0-11436 GCA_013390025.1 Pitta sordida | reverse complement strand
TAGTGGAGTCCCACAGGGATCAGTTTCAGTCACAATTTCAGACAGTCTCTGCTAGGGCTTCCTAAACTGTATGTGTGAGGCACTAGATTATAGTACTGGGTCAGAACTAGTTCTGATGTATGTGGAGGGGAGAAGGGATGGGTCAGACCTCACAGAGGTGAGGTTATGTCCTTACCCACATGCCTGTGAGCCTCAAGAGGTAGCTCAGTGGCAGCTGCCAGTCAGAAAAGCCTGGGAATGCTTCAACACATACCATCACACCTACTTCAGCTCCTATCCCAGCCTTGGATTGTTTGGAACAGTGGGAACACTGCTCTTCACCCTGTCCTAGAGGGTGCTGCCTGGGGTAGGTGGTCACATGGATCAGAGCAGAAGAAATTGAAGGTCTATTCTCTCCACATTGTTGCAGCCCTGCCATCTGGACATGTGAGAACTGGTCTACCACAAGGTTCCAGTGGTAGCTATGTCTGTGTCTCTCTCCTTCTTAAGTGTTCTTGCTCTTAAAACTGGAAAGATTGGGTTTTGATTAAGTGGTGTGTATTGATATACTCTGGGTTGACACTTTAGTGGAATGCTTTGTCTGATATCCTTTTGAACTTTTGCCAAATTCTTTTATTTTCTCCCATAAATTATCAGTAAAAGTACCTCTTGAAGCTGTGGCTTCCTCCCTTTATGCTATCTAAATGTATTAAAGAACTTTATATATACAGTTATACCCTGTCTATCACGAGGAACGGGACATGCCAAGGGTGTCGCGAAATGCTAAACTCGCAAACAAGTGCAGGTTGTTAATATGAATGCAGGCCACACCCATTGCTCCACCCCCCGGAACTCTGGAGTGCTGCAGACAATTTTCTGCCTCACCCCTCGAGCTCTGTGAACAGGGGGGAGCAAAGGGAACCATTTCTGACAGGCTGCTGCAACTGTGTGTGCTCGCACCCCAAACTTCACGCCGCTGCTCCACCCCCCAGCCCCCTGGCCTGGCCCTGGTGCTTGCGCTGGCCCCAGGGGCCCTGCGCCGCCCTGCGTGTGCTCACCCTGCCTCCACGGCAGGGAAGGGGTGTCCCTGAGTTCTGGTCAGCATTCTTGGAGCCTGGAAAAAACTTAACTTTGCAACATTGGGACACCCCGTGCTTTTATGGCAGGGCGGGGGCTTCCGTATTGAAGTCTCTTTCCCTTTAACATCCACCAGCCTGGTGGAGGCAGTGCTGCCTGGGCTTTGACTGGGCTTTGAGTAACAAGGAATGGCATGTCTTGTGGTGGTGCTGTGCTGGGTCTCAGCGGAGCACACAGGACCCAATCAGGGACAGGGTCAGGGTGTCACAGGGCTCTAAACGCCACTGCAAGCTGCAGTAAACCGCGTGTTCCAGCCCTGCTGCGCCGCGCACTCACCACCGCCGCATATCCAAGGCACCGCGCACAGGGCTGCCAGCAAGGGCACAATCACAATTTGGTCTGTGGGAGCGACTGCAGCAGCCTGCAGAAGCCCAAAGGGTGGGGGGCTGGAGGGGTCAGGTTTCTTTCCCTTTAACATCNTCTTTCCCTTTAACATCCACCAGTCTCGTGAAAGAGGGGCAGCACTGTCCGTACGGCCCCAGAGGGCAGGGAAACAGAAGCCCCCTCCCAGCACTCATCTTGCCTCACTTTCATGAGGCAGTTTCCCCATTCAGGGATGGGCACACAGTGCCGCCATTGCAAGGCCCCCTCCCCATACGGTGGGGTGAGTCCCGCCCCACAGGCACCGAGGCACCGCCCCTCGGCAGAGCAGAGTCAACTGCGAATGTGTCGGGTGGCTCAAGTCACAGACGGCTGAATCATAATTGCGAAAAATTTTCTTCAGAAATGGACTGGGTCGTAATGGAGAAGTCGTGATGCAGTGGGGATTCACTGTATATATATTTAAAGTAAGACTAACTAAGCCCATGAACTGGTGGCTCCTGGGCTGGGGAGTTAAAAGTGCTTCCCCATCTGACCACTCTGCAACAGATTGTTGTCCATCTAACCAAAGATTTAAAACATCACCTGGAGCAGACACAAATGACAATCCAGAGTATCAACTTGCACTTGCACTTATTTCATATTACCTTAAGTTATGGAACTTAGAGCTGTGGCAGCTGAGGAAACAGCCATCCTGCAGTGCAATAGTTTAGCTGAGAGCTGAGATTAGCTGTCTATTAGCTGGCATGTAGTATGAATATTTCAGGAGTATAAACTAGAGCACTTAAATTAATGATACCTCAGTTCTGTTCAGCTGAATTAATTGTGGCTTATTCAGATCAGCTTGTATTAACCAGAAACAGTTCATTGAGCTCTAATTTTCTGATTTCAACCCCTGTCCTAAAATTGCATTCTTGGATCATTAAAACCCAAGAAGCTCAACAAGCTCTCCAAATAATTGAACAAGATAAAATGCCCTTTGTGAAATTAAGAACTACCTTTTCTCACTAATGAATTTGTTGCAGTAATAACAGTAATGACAACAGGAACAAAATAGTCAAGGAAATGACTTTCTGAAGGCAAGCCTTCACAGTAACAAGATACCTTTTTCTCTTTACCTTTTTAAAAGTATTTTGAATTTTATTAAAATCACAGTGCAGAGAGCAATATAACTTTAATTTTCACAAAAAAATACTGTTACATCTGTTGTAGTTTAGAGTAAGATTCTGACATTATTTACCCTTCCCCCACCAAATATAGGTTAGAAAATTTATAGATTGGACTTGATGATCTTCAAGGTCTTTTCCAACCTTATCAACACTGTGATACTGCGTGTATTTTGCAGTCATGTCTATTTGGTTCCCGGGTACTATCAGAAATAATTCTTATTTTAAAATCAATAATAAGCCATTAACAATAAAGTTGAGATAATTTGCAAATGGAGTTGGCATTTTAATTTTTCCTTCAATGTCACTTTTAAAACTGCCTCTCCTCTTCCCCACAGTAGGAACTTGTATATTGTGATGATGTCTCCTCTGTTTCCTCTTCTCTATTTCATTGCTGTTTCAGGTAAATTGCTCTTACCTCAACCTGTAATCTTTATATTTTGTGCCTCCAATTCTTCTCTCCATCCTGCACAGAGGGAAGGGGATGGGGAGAGGGAAGTGGACGAGCAGCATGTAGTTTGGAATGTTTCAGTGGGAACACTAAGTTGGGGAACCTAAACCACAACATATTGTAAGTTATGAAAACACTGATTTTGGTACATAAAATAAAATACATGAAAACTTGTTAATTTTTGTACATAAATTATGGAATTAATTAATTAAATAATTTTAAAAAATATAGTTTAAAACTTTTTTACCAAAGAAAGTGTTATGGGGAAAAAACATAACTTTATAACTATATGTCCTGAACAGCTTCAGCATCTTTCAAAAATCTCTAACATGGTTTCCACTGTCCCTTAATTCACATACCTGGAATATTTCTCTAGTGCTCATAATCAATTTCCCTAAAGAAAATAGACAAAAATGATATTCAATATTTTAGTCCTTAAATAAAATACACAGTGTTCATAATACTCTTCACATTTCAAGATTAAAATTATGAACTAGAGCAGAAACATCCTTTGATGATAATTTCTTGTTGTTCAAGTCAGTTCAGGAAATGGTAGTGACCATGCTGGTTTTCACTTTCAGCAAGTTAAAATTGGGACAGAAAACACTCCCACTGCTGTAGTCATTCCTCCCTCCAAAGAACAGGGTGTAGGCAGTGAAGTAAGATGCCTTTCTTGACAGTTTGACTTCTGTTTGAAAAGGCTGTACTGACTATAAGTCTTATTTTCCTAAACTTTTTATTTAGTAACCATCTGTTTGTATGATGTATCTTGTACTTTAAAGGGACTGTCTAGAAGTTTCATACACAATTTTTTATGTAGGCAGAAGGGAAAGAAATACATACTAGTTAACTGATGTTAATACTTCCTTGGCTGCATTCCAGACAATAATAAGAAAAGTTTAGAAGCAGTTTGTGGTACTTGATGTCAGATCTAGAATATAGCACATATATATATACATACACACTACAGCTGCAGAGGAACATCTTATAGAAATTGTGCTGCAGTTTCTGATAATTTTTGCTCATGACCTCACATTCCTTTGAGGAAAATACTTTTATTTATCTTTAATAGTAGAAAATGACAACATATATTTATATAGATGAAGAATTTAACTGTTCTTTATGGAATACACAGGTGTGAGATACAAGTTGCCTATAAGCTATAATATGAAAGACATCTCTATAGATAGGTATTCAAACGGAGATATTTAGTCTTGCTTAAATAGTAGAAGCAGTGCAGTTATTCAGTTGGGTCTCCTATACCACAGTACCGTGGTCTTATTTGGGTCTCGCATAGCCTGCCTTCCACGTTGATTGGCAGCTCACTATATCCAAATTTGCCCCACACCCTCACACAACTCCCTCTGGTCCCCCAGCGCTGTTTTGGCACTGTTTTGCTGTGTATTAGTGTTTGGGAGGTGCGAAGTGCAAGAGGGCAGAATGTAATAGCACAGAACAAGATTCACAGATTCACAGAATACTATGAGTTGGAAGGGACCCACAAGGATCATCTAGTCCAACTCACCATCTAACACCCATACAGAGAGAACGAACGCACATCCCAGAGCAGTAAACACAAACCTAGTTCCCTCACAGTCTAACAGGCCACTTCAAGCCAGAAAGACCCTACACCCCCCAGCTAGATCATGTCACTAAGCTCCTCATTGAGTCACCTCCAGGGATGGTGACTCCACCACCTCCCTGGGCAGGCCATTCCAATGAAGGTGTTCATTTTTATTTTTGTAGTCTCATGTGGCATCAACTCAAATAACTTCTGACGTCATTTAGGCATGTTGTCTTGAAGAGCTAAAGCATTTCACTATTTCTCCTTGCACATTTTTTTTCCTTGAAACTTTGAAAAAATCCACTTTTGATTTGTTTTGCCTAGTATTCATCAGAGGTTGAAAGTTGCCAATAGTTATCTACAGAGCTACATATAAGTAATTGTAGTTAGAAACTTACTTGGATCCACATAAGTCCATGGGACCAGATGGGATCCATCTGAGGGTGATGAAAGAGTTGGTAGATGAACTCGCTAAGCTGCTTTACATAATTTTCCAACAGTCTTGGCCCTACACGTGATGTACCAAATGACTGGAAATTGGCTAATGTGACACTCATCCACAAGAAGGGCTGGAAAGATGATCCAGGAAATTATAGACCTGTCAACCTAACCTCGGTTCCAGGTAAAGTCATGGAACAGATAATCCTGAATGCTGCTAAGCTGCACCTGCAAATTAACGACGACANCCAACTCATAATTTTCTGTGATTCTGTGATTCTGTGATTCTTCACTTTGGACATAACAACTCCACACATCGTTATCAGCTAGGGGATGAGTGGCTGGAGAGTGGTGAAATGGAGAGGGATTTAGGAGTAATGGTTGACAGAAAGCTTAATATGAGCCAGCAGTGTGCCCAGGTAGCTAAGAGGGCCTGTATCAGGAACAGTATGGCCAGTCAGACTAGGGAAGTTATCCTTCCCCTGTGCTTGACACTGGTCAGACCACATCTTGAGTACTGTGTCCAGTTTTGTACTCCTCAGTTTAAGAAGGATGTTGAAGTGCTTGAGATGGTACAGAGAAGGGCAACAAGGATGGTGGAAGTGTTGGAGAACAAGTCCTATGAGGAGCAACTGCTGGAGTTGGGATGGTTCAGCCTGGAGAAGAAGAGACTCAGAGGTGACCTAATTGCTGTTTACAACTACCTGAAGGGAGGTTGCAGCCAGGTGCGTGTCAATCTCTTCTCTCAGACTGACAGCACCAGAACAAGAAGTCATGGCCTTAAGCTACACCAGGGGATGTTTAGACTGGATGTTAGGAAGAGCTTTCTCACAGAGTGATCTCACATTGGAATGGTCTGCCCAGGGAGGTGGTGAAGTTTCCATCTCTGGAAGGGTTTAATGAAAGACTGGGTGAAGAACTCAGTGACATGGTCTAGGTAATGGGAGGCTCGGATGGACAGAGCATGGTGCCCATGACTCTGGGCTTGGGGGTGTGATCCCTGTGTGAGAGTTGTTTGGTAGTTGGACTAGATGATCCTTGTGGGTCCCTACCAACTCAGAATAACCTGTGAACCTGTTATCTATAAAAGGCATAGGAATCACATAGGAAGTGGTCAAGACTGGAAAAGGGAATGAATTGCATAGATCTGTGTTTTAAATTTTCCTCTACTTCCCTAACAAAGCTTGAAATTTAATTGTGAGGTTGTACAAACTGCAAAACAATGGGTCTGCACTATTTTGTCACCAGTGGGGGGTAATTGAATATTTATGGGTTTGGTATTTTGATGGACTGCATAACTCGCGGGACCTGCCCAGACCTGTCCCCCTGTGACTTCTCTATAATTGGCTCACAGACACTGAAAGAATAAACCTCTTGTTCTTCAGATATAGATTGTATGTTTTAATAACACATATTTTTCCACTACTTGACAAAATAATACCCATATTTAAATGGATAATTATTACTATATATTGCCCCCACAGTGAGTAGATTAGGGGCACACAAGAATATAAGAAGGGACACAGGTAGGACAGGTGACCTCAACTGACCAAAGGGATATTCCATACCCTATGTTCAGCAGTATAAAACTGTGAAAAGAAAAAGGAAGAAGGGGATATTCGGAGAGATTGTATTTGCCTTCCCAAGTTACCACTATATGCAATGGAGCCCTGATTTTCTGAAGATAGCTGAAATTGTGCTTTCCCATGGGAAATGGCGAATTAATTCCATGCTTTGCTTTTTTTGTTTCCATGTTTTTTTCATTCTCTATTAAACTCTTTATCTCAACTCACAGGTCTTCTCACTTTTTTTTTCCTCTCCCCCATCTTACTCTTGGAAAGAGTAAGTAAGTGGCTGGACTTAGTTAGGGTTAGAGAACAAATACATACTTGAACCATTTTGAGAATGTTTACACCACAGTCTAGTTTCTAAGCTTATAAGATGACAAGTAAAATTCAATACCTTTCTCCAGACAAATTAAGATAACAGGAAGAAATATGGATATCAACTGGTCTAGTGATTTTCTAGTGTCCATGCTAAGTTAGATGTCACTTTGGATGGAAGCGGCCATAAAGGATCTGCAACAGAGTTGAAAGTGGGTTGCTTAGAAGTATCTGAGTCACATGCATTTTTCCACACGGAACACAAGATCACAAAATCAGACAGATGTTATAACACAAGAAACCACAGTGGACAGTCACAAAAAGAAGTGACAAATCTGAAAGACAAATCAGATGTATATGTGATATATGCATAAAGAGAAAGGACACATATATTTTCAAAAACAAAAATGTAAATGAATGCTTTCTGCTCCATTGAGCATATGTCAAGTTGTGCATCCATAGAGAAGAATAATCGGGAAAATATTGATGCTATCTTCTGTGTATGACATGTCAATAAGCTATTTTGTCCCTTCTCCTAACTCTTTGCGTTGCCTTTTTTGGTCTTTTGAGGTTTTTACTGAAATGTAGTTTTTAAGACAGATGGTAAAATAAATCCTGGGTGCATACGGCTACTTTGCAATATGATAGATGCCTTCTTTGTTGTTTTTTGTTTTTGTTTTAATAATCATTGCTTCCATTTTCTTTATGTGGAAGAAAATACTTTCTTCATATTTTCGAATTTGAATTCGAAAAGCTAAAAGTTAACAAACTCATTGTCAGTAAAATTTTGTAATATTATTTTAGTATCTGCTCAAGTATGCCTTCCGAAATTGATGTAAAAAATCTTTGCATTTTGGAATTTTTCCAAAGGAAAAATATAAGCTATTTACACTAAAGTCCACTATATCATCTCATTTAAATACAGTGGACCCCCATTACTCGCGGGCTGTTGGGTCTGGTAAGACTCCTGTGAGTTGTGAAATCCACAAAGATAGCGAACCCACTACGTAGTAGAGTATGCCATGCCCGTAGCCATGCCCCCTCCCCATATAAGGTCTGGAGGATGGTTCTGAGAGCGGGGCTTGTCTTAGTTGTCGGACTGTGTTACGCCAAGGCGGGCACAGGGCGGCGCGGGACAGCACGGGAGGGGGCACAGCGGCAGCACGATAGTGATTTGAAGAAAATCAGTCAGGACTCAAGGCAATTGTTTGCATGTTACAGAAAAGTTTATTTTTGGCCTAAGAGCCAGGGAAAAGAGCCAGCAGTGCCCTCTGCCACTGCCAGGTGCCAAAAGAGGGCCGCCCCAAGTTGTCACCCCTTTTTATCCCCTTGCCTCATCCATATGCAAATTGCCCANGCGGCCCCTGGCACACACACAATGGCAGCCCCGTCACCCCATCTTGTAACCCGGTGGAGGACAATTCCAGCCATGCAAAAACACACATTTACCCTAAACGCATCCCAGGCGCGCCGTGTCGGCTCCTGGCTGGGACCAATTTACATATTCTTGAGCAGACGGGGCCCACTGTGCTTGGCCTGTCAGTGGCGGGGAGGGGAGCGGGGCCAGCTGTGCTCACAGCGCCAGCGGTGAGACTGGGCGCTGAGCCGACTGGGGTCCCAGTATGTTCTGGGCATGCGCCGAGATCACAGAGCTCACGGAAAAATCACCCGCAAATACTGAAGCTCGCAAATAGCGGACTGGAAATACGCAGGGGCTCACTGTATACGAAAATTAAATTAGTGTGAGTGTTACCTCATCTATAGAACAAACTGCCTTTGAGATTTCGACCACTATGTGTAAAATGTGTGACAAGGTTAGAAGTAGAGGTCACTAAGTCTGTGAACAAAAGTACATTGGTTAAACTCAGAAGTAACTGGTGTCTGGGGTTCTCATCATATCACATTCCATAATGGGATATACTAAAGAGACCATGAATACTTTAAGTGCAGCAAACTGTCATAAAATCTAAAGTAATTGCAATATGATCTATGATCCTACATGGAGTGCTCATGTTTCTGCTGTAAAAGGACTACAGACCAGTTTGCTTCATAAATCAGAAAAAGAGATTGAAATCCAAAGAAATGGCAAAAGGTTTTAAAGAGAATAGGCTGTCACCAAGTAAATGGATCTATGATGAATTTCCGAGTTTCCAGATTGATGAGGTAAAAGTAGCATAAACTGCCCTTGCTGTCTGAGAGTTCTTGCACATGAATTGAGAATATTGTCAGTCTGATTTTGGATCTCTCTTTGTGGTCTTTGTGGACCACATCTCTTAAGAGGTGGGCATAATTATCGCAGCATTAACGTGACTGACACTTTAAAGTACAGAGACACATTATTTACTAATTACTTAATGTATCATTTCATAATCAACAAACAGAATTTTCATTGAAATTATTCCATCATGTACTGAAAATAAGCAAGGAAATAGTTAAAGTAGTTTAAGTGCAGGTTCTTGCCATTCTTTGATGCCATGTCAAAATCTTCTCTGTTTTGTTTACCACAATGGTCTCCTGCCCTCACCAGTCACTTTCTGTGTTCCCAGATGATATGTAGGACTGGTGTCTTCAAGCTAGATAGAAGTATTTTAATGTCTGCTATAGGCAGTCAAGCCTCTCTTCACATTCCCTCCCAATTATTGCAGTTTCCAATGGACTTACAAAGGAACCTTCACAGAGAAGAGAGATGGGCAGATTTTAATAATATGAGATTTAACAAGTCCAATGCCGGGTTCTTCACTTTGCACATAACAACTCCATGCATCGCTATCGGTTGGAGCAATGAGTGGTTGGAGAATGGTCAAACAGAGAGGGATTTGAGAGTATTGGTTGATAGAAAATGTAATATGAGCCAACAGTGTGCCCAGGTGGCTAAGAAGGCCAATGGCATCCTGGCCTGTATCAGGAATAGTGTTGTCAGTAGCACTAGGCAAGTTTTTCTTCCCCTATAATCGACACTGGACAGACCACATCTTAAGTACTTTGTCCAGTCCTGGTCTCCCCAGTTTAACAAAGATGTTGAACTGCTTGAGAGGGTCCAGAGAAGGGCAACAAGGGTAGTGAAAGGACTGGAGGAGCTGGGATTGTGAAGTCTGGAGAAGAGGAGGCTCAGAGGTGACCTCATTGCTGTTTACTGCTACCTAAAGGGAAAATGTAATTGAGTGGGTGTAAATCTCTTCTCTTAGGTTACAGGTACCAGAGCAAGAGGATCTGGCCTTAAGCTACATCATCACCACTGAGTGAATGATCCCTCAGTGGAATGACCTGCCCAGGGAGGTGGTGGAGTCACCATGCCTAGAGGTGTTTAAAAAAAGACTGCATGAGGAACTCATTGACATAGTCTAGATGGTAGGATGATGGGTTAGGGAGTTAGGTTATTATATTAAAAAAAACCCAAAACCAAAAAGGCAGGCGATGATCCCTGCATGGGCATTCACTTAGGAGCTGGACTCGATGATCCCTGTGGATCCCTTCCAACTCAGAATATTCTGTGATTCTGTGACTTAGTCTCGCTCATGCTGTTAAGTTAAATTCAAATGCTGCATCCTCATTTACAAAGTCAACATCTTCCTTGTGACTGCCTTTCCAAGCCTAGAACTCAAACTTGATAGTTCTGCAAAAGATATTTCAACTCAAGGTGCATCAAAAAAAACCCCAAAATCTGGTGTTTCCAGACAGCAGGCAGAAGGTGTAAATATCTTAAATAAACTAGATCTTCAATATCCGCCTACCGGGTAATTACAAGAATGACTGCAGAAAAACTAGCATCCTTATACTTGTATAAAACCAAAGATTATCTAATATTAAAAAATCGAATAATATGACATTTTTACTTTCAGCTAGAAACAAGAGCCAGCATTTAGATTTTTGTCTTTTTGTTTGTTTGTTTTATATTCAGTTTTTTTAAAACCATCTGTTTCTATTATCCTTGTTTCTGTTTGTGTCACCATGTTCAGTACAAGTCTGGATTTCATGTTTATTTAGTAACCTTGATTCAGTTGTATCCAAGACTTTGCTATAGAGCACGAAGCTGTAAAACAATTGTACCTTCAAATGTGATATTTAGATACACATAATGCAACAAAATAAATAATTGGTGACGTTTCTCTGTATTATAGAATTCTTTGTAAAAATAAAGAGTTAAGATTCATTAAAGAAGTTTGAAGCAGACAAAGGTTTTGATGCCTTCAGGCAACACTTTACAAGATAAATCTAAGCATCTTTGAACTCAGAACATCACAGTAAAATTCAGGCCCATAATAATAACTAAGATTCTACTCAGAGGGTTAGAAATACCAATGCTGGGTTCAATTTCTGCTGTTTCCATCTGATTTTTATATAATTTTTGACCACTTAAGTGGTTCGCATAATTGCAATTGTTGTGAAACAGCCGAATGTTGTGATTTGATGGTTATGAACTGTCATGCAGCTAGATATATGATATATTAGAAAAGTCACATTTAGTATAATCTTCAAAGGCTAAATCACAGAATCACA
>WEKX01021106.1:5449-20873 GCA_013390025.1 Pitta sordida | reverse complement strand
CCCCCGGTGCTCCAGCACTGTTTCGGCGCTGACAAGACAGATCAGGCACCATGGGATGGGAGTGAAGCTGAGGCGGGGCAGGTACACAGGATGTGAGCTGAGCCGGGGTGGGGAGGGCACCGTGGGACAGGAGCCGAGCTGGGGCAGGTGTCATGGGACAGGAGCTGGGCCAGGGCAGGGCAAGCACCATGGGACGGGAGCTGAGCCAGGATGGGAGCCGAGCCGGGGTGGGCGCCACAGGATGAGAGCGGAGCTGGGGTGAGCGTGGGGCAGGCACGGTGCAGGCAGAGCAGTGCACCCATGGTCCGTGCCTCAAGGTGTGGGGGCTGATTTGAATATTCATGACTGCCTAATTTGAATATTCATGCATGTAAAGTCACGCATGTACAGTTGTGAAACAAGCCTCCTTAATTGCTGAAAAATCACACTGAGATATGAAGCCGTTATCTAGGGGGCACAAAATGGAAGAGGGTTGACTGTATATCTATTGAATTATATATGCCAAGTAAACTATGATGCTGAGTTGTTTGGGAAAAAACGTCTTACATTTAACTTAAAATGTAGAAATTACTATTGTAGCATGTAATGCACAAGATGTTCTGCCAACACAGGAGAGTGATATGACATCCCTAGGGGAGATTCAAGTGTTTTCTACTTAAATTTTGGGTTTTATTGATGTCTCAATCCTTGGTTGAGGCAAGTGTTTACTGAAATATATTGGAATCAATTGTCAAGATTTTTGTGAGTCATCCTTAGTAACATTGTGGAACAAAATTTAGAATGCCATATCCCAAACTCCAACTGATGCAAATGTAATCCTCTGAGAAGTTCTACAAATCACTAAAGTTGATAATTAGAATCATCTGAGACACCTAAATATTTGAAAAATTAGGTTCATTCCCTGCAGCTTATAGTGAAACTTCAGACTCCATTTATAGCTAAGCAAGTAGTATAGTTAAATTTATTAGCTCTTTTAAAAGGTTTTGTTATAACCCGAATATTTTCCATTGTTATACACATACATAGTTTTCCATAGGTAAATATGTGGTAGTTTTCTACTCAGTCATATCCCTGAGCATACTTATTGCTACTTAAAGTAATAATTATAAATGGCATTATGATGAAGCAAACATTTCAGAAAAGCTTAGAAACTAGGAGTTTCCCATTTAGGAGTTCACAAGACAGGCTTTTTGAATATACTTGTTTTGATATTAGAAAAAGTATTAAATAGCATTTGTCATCGGCCTATTTAATTTGTGAAAGTATGAAAATGTGAATTTATGTGAAATTCAATGTTCATGATTCCCTAGGTTCTAACTCTATTTTCTAAGACTCCACTTTCCTGCAGATTTCTCTAGAGTCATAATCCATTGGGTTCCTGATGGGCCAAGAAGCAACACCATTCCTTTATTTTTGAGATCTGGGAACAGATCTGCCAGGTGGACTGATGTAGGGCAGAAAACTCTGACCTTCCCTATATTCAGCAGCTTGAAGAGTCACACAAAACTTTTTATTGTATATAGGAAATTTTTAACTTGGATTGTTTTAACTGAAACATTTTAGACTCAACAGAAAGGACTTTTATGACAAAACTCTCCTAAACAGAAAACTAATCAAATTTTCCTATTGGGTCTGCTCCTGACTGTTTTTTCTGACATCACTCCACCTCAGGGACAGCATGTTAGCTTTTTCTTTGTTTATAGACATTTGTGAAATGAATCTACTATCTTCCTCCAGGAAGGCTTAATGAGCTTATTGGGTTTGTAGTTATCCTGTGCAAAACCTGGAAGTATGTACATATTCTTCTGACCACCAGTGCGTTGTAGTGTCATGGAAAGGAAAATGTTAGACTGTTTGAGTGCTTTAACTCAATATTTCGATGTGTTAATAATTCTATGGTATCTTTCACTCTAATGGCAATTCTGAAATCCATAGGTTGGTGGTGGAATGTTTTGAGTAATATTACAACATTTTTCAATATTTCTAAACATGAAATTTTGGCATGTACTCCAGGATTTAGTTCCTGGTTAATGTTATTTCCAAGACTGATAATATTGTGTATCACAGTATATTGTAATATGATAGTATTTTATGTTACAGAATCACAGAATCACAGAATCAGTAAGGTTGGAAAAGACCATAGAGATCATCAAGTCCAACCTATCACCTATTACCTAACCTAGCCAAACCTGTTACCTAACCTGTTGCCACCCTGCTACCAACACACCGTCCTACCTGTAACACACTACCCTAATATCTAAGTCATACCACCAAGTACATCATCCAACCTTTTCTTAAAGACCTCTAGGGACGGTGAGTCCACCACCTCCTTGGGCAGCCCATTCCACTGAGAGATCTTAGATGTTCTTAGAATGTAGTTCAATTCCAAAATTAGGTTTCAAGTGCAAGTAAAAAAGAACAGAAATTAGAACAGAAAATTAATGCTCATTACAAGATCTTCACACAAATCAGTACCATTGACAATTTTCAAGCAGAGTGAGAATGACAGGACTTTTGAAAGTCAGGAAATTAAATTAACTGGGAGAGGTATATGAAGGAATTTACACTGTCCTTTTCAGTCATTTGCAACCTCTAATGCTTAGATCTATCATACAAATTACAGTTCATTTAATTTAGTTCAAAATCTTGCAATTATTTTACACAGAGCTAAAATGCAGAGTAGTTAATTTAAAAAAGTAATATATTTGTTGACACAGTCAGTCTTGTAAAAAGTTACTAATGTTTAAAAAAAAACATAAAAATTGTAGATGGGTAAAATGACCATGGTCTTAATAGATTACATAAAATGTTTCACTACAATTTTTCTGTCTACAAATATAATTACAGAAAATTGATGGGTGATTACTTATATAGTGGAAATAACAAAACTGAATTTGTAGTACAAAAGATTGAAAACTTAAAGCAAATATTCCTGATACATCCTTGGTATTTATTATAGCTGTTTGTCAACTGAGTAGTATTGACACATTATAATTTCTCTGCTGAGTAACTGTATTCATTGCAAAATACGAAATGTTTTACGTTTTTTGCCTTTTGATTTGCAAGGAGCTGTTGCTGTTACTAGAGCTTTACTAACAACTTTTCCTCTAAAAAGACTTTTTTGCATATGTAAAAATTATTCCTCACAGAGAGCACAGTAGCACACTGTACTGGCAAATACAGTAAGAAAAGTATGTTTCTGGAGTCTCCTTTACTGTGACTGCTGATGGTGCCCAGAACACCCACTAAACTTTCTCCAGCTAGATGTTCTTATGCCTTGTTGGCTGCCTACTGGTAATGACTGAACTGCTTATCCTTACTTGACTTAACTGATCGCTCTCTGGAGAATTAATTTATTGATTCATTTATGACTTCTTTAATAATGCAATTACCTTTCATCCTGCTTAACTGATTCTCTGCTTCTGTTGATTGTCCACTTATTGATTTAATTTGCTCAGTTAATTTTTAGTCCTTAAACTTTGTCTGTTTAATTTCACTCCATTGCCTGTGTATTTTACTTATAATGAGTTTTACAACCTAATTGACTCTGCACCTACATGATTTTCGCAGTCACGTAATTGTGTGTTTATACAATTAGTTGTGTGGATTATACACTCCTATTTAATTGATTACTTCTTAATCACATGATTTTCTGTTGCTGAGTTGCAAAAAATTTGGTGGCCTTAGTTACATTCCAACAATATTTGTCGACAGTAAACCCTGTTTTCTTTCTCCTCTCTCCTTTTTTTTTCTTCTATCACCATGTCCTCTACCTTTTTAATGCCCCTACTTTTTTATTTTTGCTTTTTTTTTCACTAAATACTCGATAGCCTTTAACACTGTCAGAATTCTTTATGAATTCCATCAATAGTTTTAATTAAAATTTTATTCCAATTTTGCAGCTTCTAGTTAGAAGTTAGAACATGCATCTGCAAGGAACTTGGATTAATCCCAAACTATTTTATATTTTTTTTTATTAATCCTGGAAAATTAACTGAAGTCATTCAGTAAAAAACAAATCCAAACAAAAGAAATTGATCCACAGAAGAAGTAGATCCAAAAGAAGTAGATTCACAGAACATAGGTAGGAATCCAAGTATTTTGCCATACAGAACTAGCCACAGGGCTATAAAATAGCCCTATCAATTTAGTCCTACATATCTTAGAAAGACTTAATATAACAGAAATGTTTCTCTAAAGTAATTTATACCACAGCTCTTAAAAAATTTCCTGAGGAAATTAGATACGGCTTTGAATGTCTTGAGGAGAACAGAGGAGCCAGGTTTTTAAATCAGAGTAACTTTTTATTCCTCCCCCCCACTCCCCAAATCTTTTTAAGGAATCATAACATCAGTATTTCCTGCTCAATTTCAGATCTTTTAATGGTTATGTATCTCACTTCTGGATTGAGCCTAGTCTTTGAATTCCAGAAGGATAGAATCCTTGTATGTCCAGACAGAACTCTACTTTATGTGAAGACTGCTGTAAATATGTCTTGATAATATGGATGGATTCTGTGGATCACCCTTTCAAATAATGTGGTGAACTCCCTATAGACACAATATTTCATGTTCTCTGAACCACTTTGCTGCAAAAAATCAGAGGTTAAAAAACAACAGAGTAGACGTTGTTTTTCTCGGTACAGAAAGAATTTACTGGGTTTAACTGGAGGGAAATTGAAATAAATTTGATAGATAGAAGAATAAAACTACTCCTCCAGAGAGAATATTCAGATGCAACGGTGATGTAAATCTCTTTAAATTTCACTCAACTGCCATCACAAGTTAATTTATCCATGAAAAGGCAAAACTCCTAAATAGTAATAAATTAGACAGGTAGTGGCATATCTTCCCAAATCCTGCTATCAGACTTAAACTTCTGTTTCTAATCTGTTTTAAGGGTATTGTGAAAAGATATAACTATACTTGCTGGTAACATACTGTTTCCTCCAAATATAGCATTGATAAAATAAACATTAAGTTACATCATTTTGCCAGCAAGAATAGAAACACAAAGCCTGGATTGTTTAGCCAAAAAGGCTGAAATACTGAATTTAATTTTGTTTCAGTCTCCATTATCTGAAAAAAATTATGATAAGTGCACAAGCATGAATAATGGCCTAATTTAACACAGAAGAAATTAGGCTAGGTAGAAACAGAGTTAGAAACTGTCCAAATAATTTTGGGTGTCTGGTGGGTGGGATCTGTGAATTTTAACTTGGAGTACTTAGGGAGCTGAAGTGGCTGAGTTAAGCTTAAAGTCATGTACTGCTATCTTTGACAAAATAATGAGGATAGCTGAAGAATTAAGTATTTAGTAAAGTACTTAACCCTAAAAAGTGAAAAGCTATATGTGTATAATATCAAATTTATTTTTCTCCATAATGAAAGAAATATTTAGGGACATCTAGAAGATAACAAAGATGTGTGAAAGACAAAATATCTAAAACCCCCTGAATTTATTTTAATAAGGCTTGGTTGATAGGACAGTACAATGGCATAATACATATTGATATATCCAGTAATACAAAGAGTCGTTACAGTAACACTTTTGAAAATGTATCTCACATGATTGTATAAACATATTAGAGGTATATGGATTATTTGAAGCTAGTACTGACTAGATATAAATTTGAAAAATAAGTTCAAAATAACTTTTTTTCTTCCTCTGAAAAACTGTAAGGAGTCAGAAGATGGAATTCTGCAAAAGTAATACCTCACTCTTCATGAAGAAAGGGCCTTCTCAGGGTCTCATGAAACGTCTAATTTGCAAACACACGTGGGTCATTAATATGCATGCAGACCACGCCCATCACTCCATTCCCCAGCCACTCCAAAACGTTTTCCACTCCTCCCCACAGGCTCTCCCAACACAGAGGAGCAAAGGGAAGTGTTTCTGAGCCCTCTCTACCTGGGGAGATGCCCCAGATAATTTCTGAGGTTCTCTTTGACCAAGTGCTGTTTCCACAGCTGCTGCCGGGCTGCTGCCACTGCTCATCCTTGCACAGCCTCTGCAGTGGGGAAGCTCTGGGGTTGCAGCGGGGAAGGGGTGTCTCTGGGCTCTGGTCGGTGCTCTTGGAGCCTGGGAAACCTTAACTTGTGGGCACATCCCACCGCTGCCCAGTTCCAGCACACAGCACTTTCCCCATTGCCACTGTGGCCAGCCCAGACCCACTTTTGTGGGGCACTTTCCCTGGGGCTACATCATCACCGAATGCACCACACGTGCAGTCCCCCGGCACAGACTGCATTGCCTTCCCCGTGGAAACAGTCTCACGGTTTAGCTTAGAGTACCAGGGGACACTGTGGCTTGTGGCGGTGCTGCACTGGGTCTCAGCAGCTACCCGGGGAATATGGGAGTGTGAGCCTTCCACTGTAGGGATCAGTCATGGAGACACACATGAACAGTGCAGGGACTGGGGCACGGTGCTGTGGGACCATAAACACCATGGGAGCGAGAGGCACTGCGCACCCTCCCCCTGGGGTCAGGCCAATGCCACCTCACAGGGAATGCTGGCGAAGAAGAGGCACTGAGCATGCATCAGCCAGGAAGCTCCGTAAATCACTGAGGCAGATTTGCGAGAATTTTTTCTCACTGTCCTGTGTCAATTAAGATGAAATATAAATTGAATTTAGAAATACTTGAATAATATATATGGAGAGAAATAAGAACTTGTTATGGTTTAGGGGGTTTTCTGCTGCTCTGGTANTTTATAGTTTTGCCTTGCTTCTTTTGCCTGTGACCAGTTTTATTTTATTTTCCAGTTTTATTCTCCAGTTTGTTTTTTTTAGTTTTCTCCTTCAGGAGAAGTTGGGGTGGGCCTCTGGCATCCAGCCAGGGTCAAACCACGACAGAACTTGACTGGGAAAAAACCAAATATATAGTCGACCCTCTTGCACTTTGTGCCCCCCATATTGCAGCTTCAGATCTTAGCGGCATGATTTTTTAGTAATGTAGGAGACCCCTTTCGCAACTGCGCATGCGCGACCTGCCGCTGCGGTGGTGGCGGCGGCTGCAGTATCTGCACAGGTGGCGATGGTGGCTTGGGTGACAGCGGGGGTGGCATGGGTGGTGGCAGCATGGTCGCCATTCAACGCGGAAATCGGACTACGTGGATCCCAATTAAGAACACATGTTCACGTTATAGGAGACCTGACTGCATATGTTGAACAACAATAACAGTATCAAAAACAATGGAACAATGAGAACTCTAGACAGCTGGGAAATGAACAAGCACGAGGTGGGGGTGCCTAGTTCAAGGGGAACCAGGGCACCTCCGAGATTCCAGAAGCAGGGGAAGAGGGTTCAGGGTAGGCAAACCAGTGGAATAACAGCCAGTGATCCTTTCCTGAAATGTCCAAGGGGCTGCAGGGCAGATCCAACAGTCGGCAGGGGAAAAAGCTGTGCTGAGATGAGGAGTCAAAGGTCCACATGACCCTGGGCAAAATGGCGGCAGTAGAGATCAGAGGTGAAAACGAAACTTTCTCAGTCCAGAAGATCCACAACCCCCCCTCCCAGCAGCTGTAGTTATAGGGCCTCGGGCCCCTCTCATGTCACATGCCTTGTGGGCATGTCTTCAAATGCCGTTGGCCATCACTCACCCTGCCCTGGCCCTCAGGCCCCTCCCCTAGTCACATGCCTTGCTGGGAAGGGAAGATAAGAAAAACAATCCTCCATTGTTTGTACAGCAGAAAGGAGAAAGCCCCTCTGCTGGCCACATGCCTAGCCAGGAAGGAAAGATAAGTCACAGGATCCTCCATGGTTTGTCAGGTGAAAAGGACAAAGCCCCTCCCCTGGCCACATTCCTTTCAGGGGAGGGAAAGGGAGATAAGAAGAGAAACCAATTGTCTGTTCCAGTAAAAAGGAGAAAACAAACTAGTGAGGTCACAATGCAGGGGTCGCAATGCAGCGAGGTATTACTGTATTCTAAATCTGATAGCCTTCATAATGTCATGAAAGTTTTTAAAGATTTAAAAATTTAATCAGCAAATGACAGTAAATCTATATACGTTCAGTGGCAGACAAGACTAGTCTTCAGAGATATAGCCACATAGTGACCTGTGAGCCTGTGGGGGAACTAGGTTTATGTTCAACAGTCTGGGGTGTACGTTCGGTCTCTGTATGGGTGTTAGCTGGTGAGTTGGACTAGATGATCCTTGTCCGTCCCTTCCAACTCGTAGTATTCTGTGATTCTGTGATTGGACCTGAGTGACGTGGTCTAGATGGTGGGAGGCTTTGATGGATGGAGCGTAGTGCCCATGGTTCCACGCTTGTGGGCCTGATCTCTGGGTGGCCGTTCGCTTGGAAGTTGGAATAGATGACGCTGTGGGTCCCTTCCATCTCAGAATAACCTGTGAAAAATAATACAGAAAATATAATTATGCTAAGTTTTATTGTACTACACTTAATATAAAAAATTACATAAATGGAGAGATTGAGGATGACTGACACCAGGTTTACAGAAAATTTACTTCAGGTCATAGCAGAGTTAAGTTGAATATGAAAAAACAGTACCACAATGTTACGAGCAAGACAAACAAGATACTTTTTTATACAGAAGGCTTCTTATTTGTAAAATTTGCAACAATCTTAAAATGTTTTTTTCTTCACAAATGAAGATGTAACTGGAATGCTGCAACCGGTGTGAGGTATAAACTTTCCAAGAAGGTCAAGAATAAAGTGGGAACAAATTTTATTTATCTATTAGACAGGATCAAGGAAAGCTCGTAAGACTTAAACTTTTCAAGTCTAGAGAGAGTTAACTGACATTCTTGGATCTAGGTTGCAAGCTACTCCTCATGCTCCCTTGATGGTTCAAGGAACCTTATATTATAGATAAGAAAATTTAGATTAGATTAAAAAAAAACCAAACCTTTCTAGATTTTAAGGCTGTTTAAGCCTCGAATATGATTCCTTTGGCAGAGTGGAAAATTCAAGTAACATAGAGATGTGGTTTTATGTGGAACAGATAAGAGACTATTGTCATACCATTCCATCTTGAACAATTTGGTATATAAAATATCTCTCTGTACCCATTTTGCCATAGTACTTTTCAGTCTTTTTTTGCTTATTTTTGCCATTGTGTTCCAGTTTCACAGGTTAGAAATACAGAGATGGCCATTTTTTCTCAATGCTAGAATTTTTATAAAATAAAAATTCTCTCCTCTGGGGTTCTGTTTAATACGAGATGTAGTTTTAATTCTCACTAACTCACTGAGAAAATGATTACCCTTTTTAGATGAAAAATGGTCTTTACAATGGAATTATAATGGCAAAAATTTGAATGTTTTTTGCAAGGAAATACTAGTCACTCGATGCATTCTTCACTCAAATGAAATAATAAAAAATACTTTTCACTTCTAATTTAGTTGGGATTATCAAATTTTATACTTGAGAATATCTAGAGCAGATAACCTGTGTAAAACATTTTCCTCCAGGCCAAAATTTTAAATACTTTCTTTTGTCAGTTGACAACCAAGTCAACGAGATGTTTTTAAGAAATTGTTTTACAGAGAAAACCTGGCTACTTAAAAAATGCTTTTTAATCTTCCAAGATCAAACAGACATGGGCAATATATTCTGATTTCTATCCAAATCTATTTTTCAGGCATATTTTTCCCAGCTGTACTTCTAGTAAAATCAGCGAATCTTCATATTCTACATAACTGACTGGAGAACTGAAATTACAATTCAAGGTCATAGAATGTAATTAGGCAAGAGAGTAGCTGGTTTTTTTCTCCCCACAGTCTCATACCAAATCTAGCTTCACAGTTTCACAGAGGCTGTGAGTTCAAACGTAAGCTCAGAAAGCATAAGGACAACTACAAAGTTACAAAAGACATTTAAGGAAAACATGAAAATGTACTTGCGTTTTCTCATCTGGTAACATTCCTACCAGTACTTGCATGCAAATAAACACATTAAGTACACTTATTTATAGTTAATCCATAAAAGCTTGAAACCTGCCTTTGAACATTGCTCATATATTTCCTCAGAAAATAGAAAACCTTCAGGATCCCTTTAAAACTGACTAAAAAGTGCTAAGTGTTTTTGATGCAAAGTGCAAATCTGTGCAAGGTCACATGGAGTTTTGGTTCTTTGTAGATAGCAGAAGTGTTGTCAGATTAGAAGATGGGAACAGCCAGCAGAGTTTTCAGTACACAGAGACCTGAAATAAAAACAAAACACAGTATTGTCATTTTATAACAGCTTTAATCATGCATAACAGTTTGTTCTAATGAATATGCATGAGACACTGATGAACATGAATGATTGATATTTATGATTCACAAAGTGAAGAAGCTTATCTGTATGCAGATTAAGTACCTCTGAGAAAACTATTCTTCCTATTCTCCCTCCTGTTTTGGCAAAATTCCTGCACCACTGAATGTCAAAACTTGGATCTTTCCTGAAAAAATAGCTTTAAACTCCTAAGAAAAAAACCTCTCACCCATTCTCTTAAAAAAAAATAAAATCCACTTTAGTACACTGGTGGGTGTCCCCGCCTCTCACGTGGGAGACCAGGGGTTCTATTCCTGTCAGGGAGGCAGTGGTACCGTTTAAGAGTTGGACTTGATGATCCTTGTGGGTCACTTCCAACTCAGAATATTCTGCAAATCTTCAAATAATATTTTATTTCAAGTTTTTTTTAGAATAATTTTTAAGGGGTGCCCGTGGCTCCAGGGCTGTGGGTTTGATTCCTGGGTGGGCCTTCACTTGGGTGTTGGACTGGATGATCCTTGTGGGTCCCTTACAGCTTGGAATATCCTGTGAACCTGTGAACATGTAACAGCTGCTATGCAGAAAATAATTTTAAGGTATGTGGGAAATATAGCAAGCAAGAGGTAAATAAATCTGTCTGGTTTATCTTTTTCATTACTTTCTGAAGTATATTGCATTAAGTGGCAGAACTATGAGTTCAAGAAGCTTGTGGACAATGCTCTCAGGCATGTGGTGTGACTCTTGGGGTGTCTGATGCCTGGACAAGAGTTGGACTCAATGATACTGATGATTCCCTTCAAACTCAACATACTCTAAGATGCTGTAATTCTATGATTCTATCATTTGTACAGTTAATTGGCACAACTAATATGCCTAGTTTTGGCAGAGAAATAAATTCTGCTGTATCAATCAGAAATGGCAAACATTGATTTATGTTCTATAAAAGATAGAGGACTATTACTGATTACTTTTTGTTAGTTGACAATAAGCTGTTATATCAGAGATTCTAAGAAAACTATGCATCAGAAGAAAACCTGTTGGAAGAATAATTATTTTATTGAAGAGTTTCGGGCATTTTTGTTATTATATTTCTTATCATGGCTAAAGATTAACAAATATTCTAACAGCTAATAAGGTCAAAACTGTCTGAAATGGCTTTTAAGCCTGTGTGTTGCACAGTTAGTTATTGCAAAAAATATTTCATATCTACATTCAGTTCTTACCCAGAACTATATCCACAGATACAGTAATCCCCCAGAATTCGCTGGGAGTTGGGTCTGGACAGTTCCCATGAGTTATGAATCACACAATCACAGAATCAGTAAGGTTGGAAAAGACCATAGAGATCATCAAGTCCAACCTATCACCTATTACCTAACCTAGCCAAATCTGTTACATAACCTGTTGCCACTCTGCTATCAACACACCATCCTACCTATAACACACTACCCTAATATCTAAGTCATGCCACCAAGTACATCATCCAACCTTTTCTTAAAGACCTCAAGGGACGGTGACTCCACCACCTCCTTGGGCAGCCCATTCCACTNTGTAGAGAGCAATAAGGTCTCCCCTCAGCCTCCTCTTCTCCAGACTGAACAACCCCCAGCTCTCTCAGTCACTCCTCATAGGGCTTGTGTTCCAGCCCCTTCACCATCCTTGTCATCCTTCTCTGGACCCGCTCAAGGATCTCAACATCCCTCTTAAACAGAGGAGCCCAGAACTGGACACAGTATTCAAGGTGTAATGAAATCCATGAAGATACCAAACTCATGAATATTCAACTAGTCCCTGTCTGTAGCTATGCACCCTCCACTAATAAGGTTTAGAGGGGAGATCCTGGGAGTGTGGCTGGCACTGTAGCACCTCATTAAAGCAGAGGAAGAACCCTTTGGTGCTTCCCAGCCACAAAATCTGTGGTCCAGGACATTCTGTGTACATGCACCATCTCCCAACCCACTGAAAATCCAACTGTGATTAATTGAATCCGCGGATATGCGAGCCGCAATTATGTGGGGATCACTATATACGTATATTTATAAATACACATATATAATCTACAGTAGTTTGGTCTTTTATGAAGATTGCAATAGGGGCATGTGGGCCAAAATTACAATAACAGATTGCATTTTTGTGAAGAGGGTAAGGATTTAGTATTTGATGAAATAACAGTCAAAAAATATTACTTTATAGAAATCTGTCTTGAATTTTTACAGTGTTTTAAAATTTCTCCTTTTGATGTTTTTATCTATTATCTATGGTTTTTTTAAATATATATGAATATATATATTTATTAACACTGTTCTTTTTACTTTTTCCCATTCTTTTTACTGAAACAAAATCATGTGTGATATGCTTTGAAGTGTTCAGGTAAATTGGTCTATTGCAAATGCATTTAAAAATTACAATAATCCCAGATCTTCAAGAGAATCTAAGTTAACATTTTCATTCTGCAATAGCATATGTATTTATGCCCCACAGAATCACAGAATCACAGAATATTATGAGTTGGAAGGGACCCACAAGGATCATCTAGTCCAACTCACCATCTAACACCCGTAAAGAGACTGAGAGCACATCCCAGAGTGGTAACACCAACCTAGATCCCTCACAGTCTAGCAGGCCACTCCGAGCCAGAAGGGGCCCAGGATCATCCAGCCCTACACCCCCCAGCTAGACCATGTCACTAAGCTCCTCGTCCAGTCTTCTCTTAAACACCTCCAGGGATGGCGACTCCCTGGAGGTGTTTAAGAGAAGTCACTTTATCAGTCAGAAGTCACTCCTATCAGTCACTTTATAAAACATTAACCTCAGAAAAGCATTCACCATATTTTTCATTTCGATGGCAAACTGCAAGCTTAAACATGTCCATATTCAAATGAATATAAAATTGCAAATACAAATTGATAACTCTTTCTTATTATTTCTGTTGTTAAATGCCACTAGATTTGAATTTTCGTAGGAAGAAGAATAAGGAATGGGATTCTCAGTGACCTTTTTTTCCTGTGAAAATTGAAGAATTGTTCATATGTATACATAAAGAACAGGGGGTGAAACAACTATCTATTTCTTATCAACTTTTGTTATACGGTCAGGTATCCTATACCACGGTACTGCAGTCTTATTCAGATCCCGCGTAGTCCAGCTTCCGCGTTGATTGGCAGCTCATTAATATGTAAATTTGCCTTCACACCAAATTTGCTACCAGTATATATTTAAAAATTGGAAGAATAATGTGCACATATAATAAGGTTAATATCTCCAGTGAACAAATGGAGAAAAATAAAAGGACAAATAAAATGTATTTCTTCTGTTTCCCGGCTCAGTGAGGAATGTGAAACCAGTAGAATAATAACTTCCTCAATGTGTCACCGGCATAACAAGAACCCTTATTACTTCTACCTTAGTTATTTTGAAAATTAATGGGATTAGTATTGAAACATAAGGAAGATATTGTCACCAGTGGTACTAAAATAGTATAACTTTCAGTTAGATGTCCTTGATACACTTCAGCGAATATATTTCATTTTAATATCAGCTTATAATCAACCTACAAATACATCTTGTGATAGTAAAGATGGTTATAAATTAATTTCCATAATACAACAATAATACTGGTGCACGTTCAGAATTGCAATGTATATTTTAGTACCATTATACATGTTGATTTAAAACTTATGTTTTATCCCTTCTAAAGAGATTAGCAACCTAAATCGATGTGAAAATTTGAGAGCAAAGTGATGCTTTGCCAGGATTTTAATGACCCAACACATTTTACAAAGAAAACAATAGTGAGTTCAAGTAAGATATAGCATTAGGACTCACATATACAGTGATGTGAGTCAGATAAATATTTAAAATATTATACATTCATGCGAAACCATTGATGAGCAATGCTTATATTATACTTTTCAATAAGTATAGACCTAAAACTCAGGTTTTCTTTATTTTTCCTCCCTATTTCTTAATCGTATTAAACATTCACAAACCTTTCTGTCTTAAAAACAAAAGTATAACTCATAAAGTTTGCATATATTGTGACACCTCACCTAATATTGCTGTGACGAAGCTCACAAATTGCTTCATAAGTTTCACTCTGACCTTGCCTTTGATAACTAAAAAAGCCAGTCCTTTGGAAATAATTATAGTGAATTATTATGGATAATTATTTTCTTAATTGATTGGAAATAATTTTAGATAGGTTTTCAGATATTTTTATTGAATTAATTGCTTGTCTGTCTCAAAATACCAAAGAACTGCTTAAAGTGTCATATCCGTAAGAAGATTACTCATGCTTCATCTAAGCAAATAAGCTATTGAAAGAATTTTGGTATTTGGTCAGCTAATAAACCTCTTTGATTTTTCTAATTATTCCTGGAGTACTCATAACCAGTGAAATTATTGAAAAAACAATACTTTTCTCCAAAAATACCTCACAGCATTTTTCTCCCAAAATACTTCGTCTACCCATAGTTGTTTCGTTTGCCTGCCTTATCGTTTTGGGGGGTTTTTAAGTGAAGTGTTAATTTCTGATTTTGTTTTATATTTTTGTTTTTCCACAATCAGTAGACTTAACAATGTCCTTCTAGGTGACAGTGAGCAAAGCAGATGTCTTTAGTGTTTAAATGTTTTAAATGATTTCTGCTGATACTTCTTAGCGTGACACAAATGCAGATTAATAATTGAAATAAGGCAACCATTAAATAATTAAAATGTCTCTGAAAATATAGTTTTAAAAATAGTGCAAAAGTCTAAATAGATAGTCATAACATTTACCAGTCAAAATTAAATATTTGCAGAGAAACAAATGTGCATCCAGTTCTTAAATAGAAATGCACCATTGTTATTGAGAACAATGACTCTAAATTAAAAAGAGTCAGATGATTAGGCAAATTAGACTAATTTGAAAGATGAGATGGCTACACTCTATGGATCAGGGGTTGAGAAGGATGATAAGGAAGCAGAGGGAGAGGTGATAAGGTTGTTAAATCTTGCAGGACAGAGACAAGCAGAAAATAATCACTCTGGGAATATTAAGATACAGTTGACCCTCTTCCACTTTGCGCCCCCAAGATAGCAGCTTCACATCTTTGTGGGGTGATTTTTCAGCCATTAAGGAGGCCCGTTTTGGGACTGTGCATGCGTGACCTGACAATCATGAATATTCAAAAAAGGTAGTCATGAATATGCAAAACCCCCCCCC
>WEKX01021105.1:1582-32778 GCA_013390025.1 Pitta sordida | reverse complement strand
CACAGCGCAAACCCCCTCGACGTTTTCCCCTCCCCCTCCCCCGGCACTCGCACCCGGGCACCCCAGCCCCGCGGTGTGGGCCCGCGCTGACAGCCCATGCCAGGACTCCGTCGCCCCGGCCTGTGCCCAGCCATCCCGGCACGGGCTGCCAGTGTGGGACTACGCCCCGCTGGTCCTGTGCCCCGCCAGCAGCGCCACACAGGGCAAGGGGGGTCAGCTGTGGCAGCAGAGTGAGTATGTCCCGCTGGCCACTTTCCTGGGGCACTGCCCTTCCCTGCCTGTAGCCATGAAAACAATAACACGCACCCACAGGGGGGGCAGTTCTTCAGCTGCGCTCCGAGTAACAGGGGATGGCGTGACTCCTGGCCCCACCCTGTGGAGCTGGGCCAGCGCCGCCTCACAGGGAGCTCTGGCACCGCCCCTCAGTGGAGCAGTGGCAGCACGCATGTCTGAGCTGCAAAATTTCGCAGATGGTGGAATCAAAACTGCAATAAATTCATATCACAAATGCACGGGGTCGTAATGGAGAGGTCGCGATGCAGCAGGGATTCACTGTGCATATATATATATACAAGAACCGGTACCGGTCTTGCCTCCTCCTAGAGCAGCCCTCCATCAGCGTAGAGGGACAACTCTTTAATATACAAATTTGCCTGGCACCCTCACACTGCCCCCTGGCACTCTGGTGCAGCTTCGGCAGTGCCTTGCTGTGTATCAGTGCTTGTGTCGACACTTCTCGGGTACCACGGCCACCGCACACTGGGAAAAAAACATTCTCTGCTTGGCCAGGGACATGGGTGCGGGGAGCCAAACACATTGCTGTCCTAGTGTGTCTCCGGGTGCCTAGACCTGGTCTCTCCATACTCGAGGTAGACATCTACCCCAAGAAAGTCTTGGACACCACGTCTGACCTGAGAGTGTGTAAATCTTTCATAAGTACGTGCAGTCTCTTTGCTCTGAGTGGAGCAGGGCAGGCGCGACGCTGGGGGGACGTGGTGCAGACCTCCTCACTCTAAGTGGAGCAGAGGGGAGCAGGGCAGACACAGCACAGGTGCAGCAATAGCACTGACAGAATTGCTGCAGCTACCTCCCACTGAGCAGACGGGGGGCAGGTGCTGCTCGAGTAGAACCGCAGTGACTGCTTCCCTCCGAGCAGATTGGGGTGGGCGCTGCTCAAGCGGACCCACCATGGCTGCCTCCCTCTGAGCAGAGAGGAGCAGAGTGGGGTGGGTGCCGCTCAAGTGCACCCACAGCGGCCGCCTGCCTCCGACCGAAGTGGAAGGGCATGGTGCGGGCTAAGCAGGGTACCCATGGTCCATGTGGCATCCATGGTCCATGTGGCACAGCATGTGGGTTTGTTTGAATATTAATGACTGTCTAATTTGAATATTCATGACTGCCAGTTCACGTAGGCACAGTCATGAAATGGACCTCCTTAATCACTGAAAAAATCATGCCATGTAGAGGTGAAGCTCCTATAAGGGAGGCATGAAGTGGAGCGGGCTTACTGTAACCGATAGTTCATAAATTAAGAATAACAACATCACAGAACTGAACACAAAATCACAGGAATTACACGGAATATTCTGAGTTGGAATGGACCCACAAGGATCATTGAGTCCAACTCCTAAGTCAATGCCCACACAGGGACTGAACCCATAACCTTGGTGTTATGAGCACCATGCTTTAACCATGTGAGCTAATCTCAGGGTCATAGCCTTTTTTCTTTTTTTTTAGTGTAACTCCTCATCCCATCATCCCATTATATAGATCATGTCACTGAGTTCCTCATCCAATCTTTTCTTAAACACCTCCAGGGGTGGTATGTCCACTACCTCCCTGGGCAGACCATTCCACTGAGAAATCACTCTCTGTGAAAAAGCTCTTTCTAACATACAGCCTAAACCTCTCCTGGCACAGCTTAAGACCATGTCCTCTTGTTCTGGTATTGGCAGCCTGAGAGAAGAGATCTACACCCACCTGTCTACAGCCTCCCTTCAGGTAGCTGTAAACAACAATGAGGTCATCTCTGAGCCTCTTCTTCTCCAAACTGAACAACCCCATCTTCTGGAAACACTCCCCATAGGGCTTGTTCTCCAGTCCTTTCACCATCTTTGTTGCCCTTCCCTGGACCCTCTCAAGCAGTTCAACATCTTTCTTAAACTGAGGAGACCAGAACTGGACATAGTACTCAAGATGTGGTCTCACCAGTGCCAAATATAAGGGAAGAATAACTTCCCTAGTCCTACTGACCACCTTGTTTCTGATACAGGCCAGGATGCTATCGGCCCCTTTAGTCACCTGGGCACACCATGGGCTCAAATTAAATTTTCTGTCAACCATTACTCCCAAATCTCTCTCCATTTGACCACTCTCCTGCCACTCATCCCCCAGGCGATAGCGATGTGTGTGGTGTCTTTTTAAGTAACTACACAAATCTAGACAAAAATGAATCTTATCAACTAGTTTTGCATGGCTGCTATTATGCTTTTGTACAGCTAGCAATTTTGCAAGTTAACTGAAAGATACAAATATATTACCCAAGAAACAGGACTTAACCAACCTTTATCTCACTAAAAATGGTATTAATTTGAGGACTCTATATTAAAATGAAAGAAGCTATGAGAATATTCTCTTTCAGAAGGGCATATGCAAAGCTTTGAGAAACTTCACATGGGAATATTGCTTATTTTCTGATAATTTCTAGGTGAAAACAATTGAATACTGTGTTCAGTTCTGGGCTCCTCAGTTTAAGAGGGATGTTGAGATCCTTGAGCGTGTCCAGAGAAGGGCAACAAGGATGGTGAAGGGGCTGGAACACAAGCCCTGTGAGGAGCGACTGAGAGAGCTGGGGTTGTTCGGACTGGAGAAGAGAAGGCTGAGGGGAGACTTTATCACTCTCTACACCTAAATGAAACGGAGTTGTAACCAGGTGGGGGCCAGTGTCTTCTCTCTGGCTACCAGTGATAGAACAAGAGGACACAGTCTTAAACTCCGTCAGGGGAGATTTAGACTGGACATTAGGAGGAACTTTTTCACAGAGAGGGTGATCTCTCAGTGGAATGGGCTATCCAAGGAGGTGGTGGAGTCACCGTCCCTAGAGGTGTTTAAGAAAAGGTTGGATGATGCACTGGGTGGCATGATCTAGATATTAGAGTAGTGTGTTATAGGTAGGATGGTGTGTTGGTAGCAGGATGACAACAGGTTCGGTAACAGGTTTGGCTAAGTTAGGTAATAGGGGATAAGTTGGACTTGATGACCTCTATGGTCTTTTCCAACCTTGCTGAGTCTGTGATTCGGTAATTTTGGAACTTTAATTTTCCATTTAAAAGATCAGAGTATTTTGTTCAAATTCTTGACAATTTCATGAAAAAACAGGCTTCAAACTTTTCACAGTTTTTGTTTTATAATACACTACAGTTGGTCCACAGGACAGTTCAAATGCTCAAAGTTTGCTGTTGAGGAGCAAGTCCATATCCTGTTCACAATGCTTATTCAGTTCAAACTCTGACTTCTTAAATCTCACAGTCATAGACCCTAATATCTCTCTTAAATAGTCAAATTTAATGCATTACTACCTTTGAAGGTGATTTTCTGAATTCACTTCATTGTTGGAAAAAGCAGCTTTGGAAAAAANAATGTTAAGATTGAACCTCCCCTGGCGTAGCTTGAGGCCGTGCCCTCTCGTTCTGGTTTAACTGAGATAATCTACCTTTATCCTATAGGACCATCAGTAACTTCAAGTACACAAGTGTTTCTAAATGCAAAGATTATACAGTCATTTCTTGTCCCTTCAAGGAAATGCACTGTCTTGCTACTTCAATATCACATGAACTTCCTTGCACTTTGGAAGTAAATGCTTCCAAAGAGGGCGAATCCGACACACAGAGTTTTGTACCACTATCATCAAACTACTGTCTAGTATGTATATCAATAGGTGGTAAAGTGAATGCCATGGCCAGATCCTACTCCATCTTCTCCTCTGATCATTGAGCCGAGCATCACTTTTACACCCAGGCTTGCATCCTGGATCAGAGGAATGAGTTTGACAGCTGATGTGACCATATAGCAGGACTTCCCTAAAACGTTGCAGGTAATGGGTAGAAGATTAGAACAAGTGTTCAATATATTCTCTTCAATTTTTGTGTGGTCTGAATCACCTGAAGTATACAGATGTGCTGGCGAACTACTGAGTCTTGAACATTTATAATAACGATTACGGGACCAGCATTAAGTTTAATGATTTTTTAAGCTCATTTACATGGAAAACGAATTTAGAACAAGCTGTTAAGTCCCACAGGACAAAAAATCTAAACTAAATTATTAGTATCTTTACAGTTTTGGATATTTTCTCACCCTTCATGGTCTTCCATATATGACTCATGATAAAAAGCCCCTAGTAAGTTACAGAAAGTGTAATTCTATAAAACAGTGTATTGTGGTGCATATTACACGAATATAAAAGGAAAATATTTTTGCTTGAAAATTGTCTTCCTGTTTTAGGAAAAGAACAAAGCATAGTCCTAATAATTAATGAAAATGTCCCCTCAAAGCAAAACTCCTTTTAGTTATTCAAATAGATGCTGAGATCAAAAGGTGGTTTGCATGCATTACAGACAGATGATGAGTCAGCAGCTCTCATTTAGTCTAACAAAGATGTATTCATGGCCATGAGATGAAAAGACCATTTTGCACATGATTACAGTCAGCAGTGGTGAAGAGTTTTTTCTGATAAATAAGGACTTTCCCTCAGGCTGCATGGCAAACAGCTGGACCTGTACAAAAACAATTATTAAAATCTTTCCAAGATCCTGGAACACTATTTAGAATAAAATTTTCCCCAGATACTGCATTTCATTCCTCTTTTTCTGTTTAATTAGCTCTACTGAGGTGTAGACATCATTATAAGCAGTGCACAATGTTAATATGCTAGTTTGTGATATAAGGACATATCGTTGAGGAAATAAAGTTTCTCTTTTCTCTCTACTGAATTCAATTAATTCTTCTTGTTCCACCATGAATTATAACTAGGGAAAACCAAAAGAAGGCAATATGCTCAGAAGAGTTAATCCCTTTGGCAGAGGCAGGAAGAAGCATTGACCTTTCCCCTAAATCAGAAAGGGCATTTAGAGGGGGAAAAGATGACCGTACAGTTAGTTTCACTAAAAGAGCATGGGAGTTTTTTACTTTAATTTTGCTTGAAAATGCTGATTTACAGACTTTTGTTAAACCAGAGGATGTTTATTTACCTATGTATGGCAGCTGTAAGGAGCAGAGCAGGTCAAAGCACCATTCGGCTAAACACTATTTAAAAAGATAGCAAATGACATTCCTCTCCCTGAGGTCATTAGAGTCTAAAATAAATGTTCATAGAATAACCTTCTAAATACAATTTATGTGCAGCATAAAGCATTCTGTTTTAAGAGAGACATATGGGAAGGAGAAGATTACTAATAAGGTTACATCTACACACAAGGTTGCAAGAGATCTATTTCCCCTGCTCATGCCCTCAGATAGATATTAGCCAACTCTGGCCTGGAGTAATCAATTTATGTCAATGTAATACTGTTACGGTGACAAAACATTTGGTCTCTTAGCAGGACTTGCTGGCCCTAAAGCTACTAGCTTTGTATTACACAAGGACTAGAGCAAAAATATTCAGTCCATCAAGGACTGAAACGGAAGCTCTGCATTTAAAGGTAGATGACAGTAAATGGCTCATACGGGGATCAAACATGCAACCTTGGTGTCATTAACACCATGTTCTAAACAATTGAGTTAAATCTCAGGACCTTGAATCCACTGCTAACCTTGCAACTACAAGACTCCAAGCTGTACAGCTGTTTACTTTATTAGAAAGACAGTACTTCTCTGTAAACAAGTGTTCAGAGAAGAATGTCAAAATAAGTCTTCGCTCCTTTGGCTTGAATGATACTTTCAGATTAGGACCTGTCTCTACCTGTGTTATCTTTTATTAAGACTCAATGCATACAGAGTATTACAACTGCGATAAATGTCAGAAAAACCAAGCATGAGATTATGCAGTAGCCATGCTTTTCTTTTGTAGAGGAAGACGTAAAGAATGGATGTTGTTGGTCATTAAGGACAAGGTGCAGTGTCTAATATTCCTTTACTGTTCACCCTACACCAATTTTAATTACAGAAAGAAAAAACCATGATTGAGATACATAGTGAAATTAAATCCAAGCTATACTGAGCTGTCTTTGCTTGGTTAAAAAATGGTTTGAACAGTCTAAGACCAAAGCTAATTCCAGCCTTGCAGTTTGCTGAATCTGTAGCCCCTTTAGATTAGGGGGGAAATGAAAAAAAAAAAAAAAAAAAAAAAAGGGGAAGAACAGCAAAAAAATAGAAAGGAATCACTCTGATGAAAAAGGTAGTATATGCAGATTGGACTTCTGTTCTCTCCCTTGAAACAGGTCTAGAACATAAGAAAATGCAACAACACACTGTTGACTCCTCTTGAGTCACTAATACAGCATTTATCTCCTGAATCTAGATCACGGATCAAATTATTGAACACTGTAAGAGTAAGGATTGAGCCCTCAGGAGCAGCTCTGGTGACCGCACACCAGTCAGACATTCACTAAAATCCTCTCAATCCTACCATCCAACCGGATCTTCACCCAGCACACCATGACCCCACTCAGCCCACAGGCTGGGCTACTTGTACATAAGGATGCTGTGAGGGACAGGATCAGAAGATCACTAAAAGCTAGAAAAACACACATCCCTTGCATTCCCTTCATCTACTGAGTGGGTGAACTTACCCTGCAGGAGATCAGATTTGTTAAATAGGACTGTCCCTTTGTGAACTCATGTTGACAATGCCCGATGATTAAGTTGTCCTTTAAATGCCTTTCAATGGCACCCAGTCTACCCTTCTCTTCCATATTTTTTCCAGGTGCTGAAGTAAGACTCACAGGTCCGACAGTTCCTGGGTCTTTCCTCATAGCCTTCTTGTAAAGTGAGCCAGCTTCCAATCAGTGGGGAGTTAGCTGATGGAGAGGAATCCTGCCCTAACCTTTCCCAGCTCTTTCAGTTCTTTGGAGTGGGCACATTACATCAAGTCTCATAGACTCATGACCATTCTGCTGATACAGTTTGTCTCTGAAAAGTTCAGCATCCAAACCGATGGGAAGCCATTGTTCCCATGCTCATGATCCTCTGAGTCAGAGGATTGCACCGTCCAATCTATATATCCAACTATCATCTATTTGAAAGTCTATCAGTATTATTAGGAACTGAGGGGAAAAAAGGCACTGAATATCCCTGCTTCTGTCTAGACTTAAGTACATGTATGGTAACCTTGACTGAAAAGAGTAGGTCAAGCAGGAAAATGAAGCACAAACAGATGGATTTCCGATATCTTTCCCACGTTTCTCCTTTACCAAATTCTCCCTCTGGAAAAAGAAAAAACTCAGTGTTGCTCTGAGGAGTAGATCTTTCTTTCCTATTGTTTATCCGCCTGCTTTCTCCTTAAATCTCCTCTCACTCATGATACCTTTCAGTTGGAGGACTCTTCAGAGTTGATTGTCAGCATTGCCACCGAGTTAAAGTTGCCTTAGAAATATTTTTCATCTGCCCAATGATGACAGACTATTCCTTGTGAACTGAGTGTACCTATTCCCTTGAGGGCAAGTAAAGAGAGACCCAGTAAGGATTCTGTGAGTTATATATAAAAAGCAAAGCACTTAATCATGATTTAGCAACAGACAAGCAGATGGTTACATTTCAGTTAGGTCAACAATATGAAGTTGGACACTTAGGCATAAACAGAGACCTACACTGCCTATCTATGTCTGTGCCGGTCACTCTCCTGGGAAGCCATCTAAATTCCATCCAAATTCTTAGGGAAACATGACCAGCAATTTAGGTGAAATTTACATCAGGCAATGTAATTTGGATATATATTTTTCACATACTAAATGATATCATTGTCTTTCAGACATTGCTTTGCCTCATACACCTCCAAATTTTAGGAAAAATATTGAAACTAAAATTCAAGTTCACCAAGTGCATATAAAAGAGTAAGGCTTGTGCATTTTCATTGTTGTGTGGATCCACAGCCAAGATAACTATCTCAGAGACAATTGCAGGTACTAACAGTTTGCAGGTATCAGCCTATATTTTTTTGCTGAGGCAGATGTAGCTGTATCTAGAGGTTTATATTAACTGTGATTTTCTTCTGGGATTTAGCTAAGACATGCTTTAGGTTTCCCTGTATTTCAAAAGTTTGGAGTCAAACCTAGGCATGTTGTCATCTAATTTGGTCATGCAATAATAAGCTTACTTTTTGGCATACATAAAATCAGGGACCTAGGGCCAGCAATTTCAGTTAGTCAAATGTCCCAGAGTATACTCAGAATTAACAAACACATACCATCTTTCAAAATTACATTATGACTTAAACTTTCATATGGTTACAAGAGTAAAGAGACTACAAGACCTTTTAGGCAATGATAGCTTTCTAATAATTCAGTCACTCTTTCTAGACAGAACAGATTCAACCTAGCATTTTTCTATATACAAGAAAATTACACTCAGTCATCACAAATACAGAACCGAATTAAAGCTATGACATAAAGAACATAGAAATGCATAATTATTTAAAATGGCTACATGCAGTTTGAGTCACTCATAGCAGCAATGTAAAATTAAGATACTTCAATTAAATTGTCGTGCATCATTTTCAATTCCAGCATGGTACAGATAGAAACAACAAAGCAGGAAGTCATATTGAACCAGGTAAATAACTACCTAGCTGCTATAAATGCAGGTTAAAAAACAAAAAACAAACAAAAATAAAGGAACAAGCTAACATAGAAGCAAAAGTTTAACACTGGCACTTCATAATAACTAACTACTTAAGCAAAGACAAATCAGCCCTATAGACACAGAATAGAGAAAATAATATAAGTTTTATTTGCCTTCATTTCCTCAAGATACTAAACTACGTGAATACTACAGATGACATGTCTAACCTAGTGTAATTTGCTTCTTGTGACTGTACCCCTCAGAAAAGTATGTACTTCGTTTGGCATGAGCACTTTCAAAAAAATGAACCATGAAATACCTTTACGGCAAAGCCACTCTCCATAATTTACCAGCAGTCCTGGCTTACCGGTGATGTACCAAAAGACTGGAAGTTGGCTAATGTGACACCCATTCACAAGAAGGGTCAGAAATATGGTCTGTGTAATTACAGACCTGTCAGCTTGACCTCAGTCCCAGGTAAAGTCATGGAACAGGTAACACTCTGTGCCATTATGCAGCATCTGCAAAATAACTATGATATTAAACCTAGTCAGCATGGATTTAGGAGAGGTAGGTCCTGCCTGACCAACCTGATCTCCTTTTATGAACTGGTGACTTGCCTGGTTGATGACAAAAAGGCCATGGATGTTGTGTACTTGGACTTTAGCAAAGCCTTTGACACTGTTTCCCATGGTAAGCTTCAGGAGAAACTCTTTGAGCGTGGACTGGATAGAAGCATTTTATGTTGGGTTAGGAATTGGTTGGATGGACGAGCCCAGAGAGTGTTGGTGAATGGCGCCACATCCAGCTGGCAGCCAGTCACTAGTGGAGTCCCACAGGGACCAGTACTTGGCCCGGCACTGTTTAATATCTTTATTGATGATATGGACGAGGGAACTGAGTCCATCATTACCAAGTTTGCAGATGATACCAAGTTGGGAGCAAATGTTGAACCTATAAAAGGTATATAAGTACATGGAATTTTAGGTTATCAATTTTATTTTTAGATAATTTATTCCAAATCAGTCTAGAAAGAGATGGAATCAGATGAGAACACTATGGATAAAGAGCTGGGTTCCCACCACAGTGCTGTCATTACAACTGATTTTATCTCCCAGTCTCTATCAAGCAGAATTGCTGCTATTTACCCATTTTTATTTCTGAGAAAGAAAAGAGAATATATTTGCGGTTCACAGGTTATTCTGAGTTGGAAGGGACCCATAGGACCATCTAGTCCAACTCCCAAACAAATGCCCACCCAGGGATCAAACCCACAACCATGGAACCATAGGCACCACGCTCCATCCATCCAAGCCTCCTATCATCTAGACCATGTCACTGAGCTCCTTGTCCAGCCTTTTCTTAAACACCTCCAGGGATGGTGACTCCACCACCTCACTGGGCAGACCATTCTGAAAACAATACTCAAGATGTGGCCTGACCAGCACCGAGTACAGGGGAAGAATAACTTCCCTGGTCCAACTGACCACACTGTTCCTAATACAGGCCAGGATACCATTGGCCCTCTTAGCCACATCGGCACACTGTTGGCTGAGATNTCAGGCTGCAACCTCCCCGCAGGTAGTTGTAAACAGCAATGAGGTCACCTCTGAGCCTCCTCTTCTCCAGACTGAACAATCCCAGTTCCTGTAGTCGTTCCCCATAGGGCCTGCCCTCCAGTCCCTTCACCATCCTTGTTGCCCTTCTCTGGACCCTCTCAAGCAGCTCAACATCCCTCTTAAACTGGGGAGCCCAGAACTGCACACAGTACTCAAGATGAGGTCTGACCAGCACCGTGTACAGGGGAAGGACAATCTCCCTGGACCGAAGTGAAGAACCTGGCACTTAGTCTTGTTAAATGTCGTACTGTTGGAATCTGCTTATTTCTTTAACTTATCCTGGTCGATCTGAAGGACCGATCTGCAAACTTGATAATGGTGTGCACAATTCCCTCATCTATATCATCAATAAAGATATTAAACAGTGTCAGGCCAAGCACTGGTCCCTGTAGGACTCCACTAGTGACTGGCCCCCAGCTGAATGTGGCACCGTTCACCAACACTATCTGAGGTCATCCATCCAACCTATTCCTAACACAACACGGAATGCTTCTATCCAGTCCACGCTCTGAGAGTTGGGAAACCATGGGAAACTGTGTCAAAAGTTTTGCTAATGTCCAAATACACAACATCCATGGCCTTTTTGTCATCAACCAAGCAAGTCACCAGATCATAAAAGCAGATCAGGTTGGTCGGGCAAGACCTGCCTCTTCGAAATCCATGCTGACTAGGTCTAACATCGTGGTTATTTTGCAGATGCTGCGTAATGTCCCACAGGACTATCCGTTCCACGACTTTGCCAGAGACTTTGGCTGGGACTGAAGTCAGGTTGATAGGTCTATAATTAACTAGGATCATCTTTCCTGCCCTTCTCGTGGATGGATGTCACATTAGCCAATTTCCAGTCTTCTGGTAGATCTCTAGTAAGCCAGGACTGTTGGTAAAATATGGAGAATGGGTTGGCGAGTTCATCTGCTAGTTCTTTCATCACCCTCGGATGGATCCCATCTGGTCCCATGGGCTGGTAAGGATCCAAGCTGCTCAGTAAATCTCTAACTACCTCATCCTACATTACAGGGGAGTTATACTGCACCCCTGCTCTTTCCTTCCATCCAGAAGTCCTGCAGGCAAACTGTCTTACTGTTAAAAACAGAGGCAAAGAAGGTATTAAGTATTTCTGCTTTTTCCTCATCTCTGGTTACTATACTTCCCTCTGCATCCAATAAGGAGTGAAAGTTGTTGCAACCTCACTTTTTACTGTTGATGTATTTGTAGAAACACCTGTTGTTGGCCTTTATAGAAACAGCTAGCCTGAGTTCTGTCTGGGCTCTTGCCTCTCTATTTTTCCTCCTGCATGACTTGACTACTTCCTTAAATATACCCTGAATTACCTTCCCTTTGTTCCAAGGGCTGTACATCCTCCTTTTTTCCCCTAGTTGTTTCAAATGCAGGTGAATATTTCAGGGACCAGGTCTGTGATAAAAGAGCTTTGTTAAGTTTTCTGCAATATATACATGCAATGAAAAAGTTACCCCCAGAAAGACAACTTGTAATTTCCTTAAAATCATGCTGAATTACATGTTGTTAAAATAAAGTATTTTGCATTTTTCAGCAGTTTACTTTTCTCTAGCTTCTTCTTGTTCTCTTTTTATGTGGAAATCACATTATAATCAATCAGCAGTGGCATTTCCACTTTCGTGGTAAAAAGAATAAGTTTTAATCCTGCACCAAAAAAAGCTCACAACATATCAGGCACTGTAAGAAATATTTTGTTGTCAAAATTGTGAATATAGGCTAAATTCTTGCATCTGTTCAAGGACTTTTGGAGGTTCCATAGCAAGCTACTGGGCTGACAAACAATTCTAAGGTTTTGCTCTGAGACTACCAACCTGTTGTAGAAACTGAGCAGTTCCAGGCTATAGCCATCTCAGCATCCACTGTGCATATCTGGAAATGAGAATAAATAGCCATCCTTTGACAGTTATCCAACCTTTTCAATAGGTCAATGATAAAAAGACATTCAAGAAATATAGTTCTCTGACATAATGCAGCAGCCACCTCTATTCGTCTGGGTATTTTTGCTCTGTTATTTCCTCATGTGCCATATGAACTCAAGCATATTTGAAAATCTGGAGTTATATCCCTATTTTAAACATTTTAATCTTGAAGCAGAAGAGACTTCATCACTTTAACTGTGTTCTGAAAGTGAAATAGAACTTCAGGTATGTAGAGCTTTGGTCAAAGCTAACTAAAATATTTTTAGTGATTTTACCTTAAGCATATGAGGAAAGGAAATTTTTTAAATTTCCTTTTCCCTTCAGCTGTGATGTTTCATCATTAGGAAAAATGTATTATTATTTTTACAATTCTCTTTACCCAAGTATTTAACCATACACAATATTTACACTATTCACCTATTAAGTATTAGGCAGATTAACATATATATGTTTTCCAGAGAGGTTGTAGAAACCTCACGCTATTTTCACTTCTCTCACTTTCAGTACATTGTGTTCTGTGCACACTGGGGCATTTGGAGTTAAGACTACAGATTTCACAGTATTGCATCTCCATCCTCTGACCTCTCCATTCTTTCCTGTATATAACACCAACATGGTTGATCCTGCTGAAGGCTGTACAGGGCATTTCTGTATTTAAATGCAGAATTGTGTCTCGGTGAGAGAAAAGGAAGTGAAGTGAACATTAGTGAGAAATGGTTTATCTATAGCAGCTGTAGCCAGTCGGATCCATAAGTCATCTGAATTAGTCTAATCCTAGTCAAGAGTTTTATCATTGTTGCTAAGGTCAAGCGCAGAGTTTCCACTTCTTCTTGTGCTATCTGGGTAACCAAATTCTCCTTTTATTTGTGTAATTAGTCCATGAAAATGAGACAATAAAATGCTACTTTTTCCTTTGGTTTTTTGTTGGTTTTATGTCATTGGCCAGTAAGACAATCATTGGCTAGTAAGTTTATTTCTTTTTCTTATTATCAATGGAAAAATGTCAGCTAAAAATAAAAGTTAACACTGAAAAATTCCCAGACTATTAAAAACTGATTCCTGAAGTGCCATTGAGGGCATATTTGCAAAGTAATAGGGTTGCATATGTGAGAATTCATCTGAACACTTGTTACAGCATTACAAAAACCCCAACAACCACACAATTCAAATTGACAAAAATGAGCATTTACATTCCTGAAAGCTCGCTGTGTATCACCTGAAAGTAACAGACCAGTATCAAGTTTTATACTGTACTTGCAAGATTCTGTTTCCTAATACCAGTGAAAGATATTAGTGTTGGTTTACAACTGCTTTTCTACCTTTTTGTCTTCCTAAGGATTGTTCTAGATACACTTCTCTGATTTTTCCCTTATCTGAAAAACTGTTGCTGGAAAAATGTTTCATTATATTTTTATGACATACTTTTCCTGCTTCTTGTTATGAAATGTCTGAAAACTTGTTTTGCTTTTGATATCTGCAACTATTTATTTGAAATGTTAGTACTGCTGACAAACGTAAAAAGCTTTCTCTTTTTGTCATTGGGCATGCTGGCCTGGGAAGTCATCTAACCCTTATCAGAAAGGAGGGTAACCAACAGGGCATTAAGACCTTGATCTGGAATACATTTTGGGGGGGGGGGAAAAAAAAGAGGAACAAATTCATGTAGTTTAAGAATCAAGAACAATTCATGTAGTTTAAGAAAAGGGTACTTCTACACGCATTGGTGAACAGAGGAACCTGCTTGAAATCCCTGCAGAATATCTGCCATCTACACAAACGAAAAAGGAACTTGTAATTTTAATAGAGCTCAACAAAAAACTAAAAACACCCCTGGTTTGATATTTCTCATTTTTCACCTCCTCACACACAAAGCTAGAAGGATTTGAAGCTTGTGTCAACACTGTATCCCAATTTCACCTTCTAATAATGCCATAGAATGACAATACAAGCATATTTCCTGAATTTTTACAAAATGATTTTCAGGACACAACACCAAATTTAATTAGAGCTCTCACAGCATTATAATGACAATTTCCCTAACTTGAAACCTTGCTAGGGAGTCCCCAAAGATGTCATTTTTATTCAGTAGCAGAGGCATCTCTCCTGAACTTTCAGTGCAAGTCCTGATAAGCACTGAACTATGAGTTGCTGATTAGTTTGGTTGAGTGCAACCATAAATTAGAACCCCAAACACATCCCAGTACAGTGAGACTTAAACAACATTCACTGAAGAGAATTATAATGATAGATAGGTGTAAGAGAAAGATAATAATTGTTTCCAAGAAGTGTTACAAAAGGACTTACAGACCATTAAGTTGATAATTTCTGAAGTGGTTTCCACAAAGCCCACATCTGTGTCACATCTGCTCATTGCAACACAGATTGCTTATGTAGCTAGTACTTAGAATTTTGATAACTTGCTAATTGAAGAACGTCTTTATCCTTTAAGAATATAAATTCTATCTTGACGCTATATGCCTTATTACGTTACAGGTTCTTTGAGGACGTTTCCTTAACAGAAACTCTCACTTAACTCTGTCAGGGTTTGAGGCAAACTGGGGGCAGAGCCAAAAAAACCCAAACAGCCAAAACCAAGAAAACCACCCCTCACCAGGTTCGGAAAAAAAGCAAAGGAAAGTGTGGAAAATATAAATTGTTTACTTTAATAAGCACACAAGTCAAGATACAATAGTTTTAAACAGCAAGAGAAAAACCTGAGATATTCCACAAGTCCTGTGATATGAAGAGTCCTGCAGGACTCAACCAAATTCCACCAGACAGTTCCAGAAGAAACTTCTCAGGTGCCCAGAGAGTAGCTGGAGCCTGAGGGGAAAGGAGGAGATGGGCAGGAAGAATCCCCAGGGGCAGGGAATTGCAGGCCCGCTCTCTCATTTCGAGTGGCTGGAGTGCAGCAAGGAAATGTCCAAAGAAAAAAATCACACAGGGCTCTCCCAGCACTGGAACACACCCACCAGAGGAGCCCTTCTCCAGCTTTGTACATTGCAGCTGTGGGAGAGAGCGTTAACCAGCTCCAAACCTCTGCAGCTGTGACCTGCCTATTGCTGGAAATCTTTTTCCCCAAGCTGCTCCTTCTGGTTGTTTTTTTTATTTTTTCCTCTTCCAGAGAGAGAGGGAAAAATTACCTTGGTCACTAAGGACCAGTATCCACAATAAAATTCCCTCATAGATGGAAGCAGAAGCACAAAAATAAGGAATATATATACACAGTTGAGTCACCGCAGGACAAACTCATGCATATGAAACCTTGCAATATTAATGTACTCAAAATGCTAATATTGTATGAAAGTCCTTAATCTGCTAGTTTGATAAACTGTTCATATGGATGTAAAAAATATTTTAGTCTAAGCAGAATCTGAGATGGCCTGTTGACTGCTTTGACTCAGTATGTCTAATTATATAATTTCTTAGACTTCAGTTTTCATGATCTGGCACTAATCATTCTGAAATTGCTTCATTTTAATTGCTTGTATTTCTGTTTTAGTGTTAAATCAAACTGTATTTCCATTAATACAGATGGCAGCTGGGTAGAACACAATGGGACATCTCACTTCAATTGGATGAGAAAAATTAATTCAGAGAAAATGATGCAATTATAACAAACTTTATGAGGTACTTTATTTTCATTTATTATAATACAGTCAGCCCTCAAATACCACAGTACCAGGGGTCTTGTTGCCCCCTCATGCAGCCCTCCATCAGCATAGAGTGGCAGCTCATTAATATGCAAATTTGCCCCCAGTCCCCCCACTCCCTCAGCTCTAAAACATCTGTGGGGCATTCCCAGAATTTCCTTGTGTGACTGGGGGAGCCAAGAGGGTCTCCTCTGCCCCATGCAGCAGCTGCAGCTGACAGAGGGGCACCACAGGACTGTATGTACTTCTGAGCCCTCTTCACCATGTTCCCTCCCACAGGACAAGCCTGACATGGCGCACCAGTGGCTGGGACCAGCCATGCATAGCTCTGCCACCACTTTAACATAAAAGAGCAGCAACCCAGTGGCTGCTGTGTCACCATGATAACACTGCCAATGGCGCACTGGCAGAGCAGCGTCCTGGTGCTGGGGAGAGATCTTGAGGACATGCTGCTTTCTCCAGGACTTCCGCAGGCTCTGAGACGCACCCTGCATGGGTCAGACTAGCAGAGTTTAAACCCGCTAAACTTACATATTTAGGTAGAGTCAAGCCTAAAGTGAACAAACCTTTTCCAGAAATTGAACTTAAAACTATATAAACTTCAAACTTCTGTTTTTAAGAAAACCCAAGCAAACAGACAAAACAAAACCTCTGCTAATGTGTACAGTAAAAGCAAAAGCTTTGCAGAAAAGCCTACATGACAAATAGGTGATTAAGCTGGAATGCATCTGGCTTTTAACGGATGAAAATTGGGCAGAGGTTATGGAAAACCTCACTTACAGTACATCCTGTCCAGCAGTGCCTGCTCTACAGGGCNTGAGCCCTCTTCACCATGTTCCCTCCCACAGGACAAGCCTGACATGGCGCACCAGTGGCTGGGACCAGCCATGCATAGCTCTGCCACCACTTTAACATAAAAGAGCAGCAACCCAGTGGCTGCTGTGTCACCATGATAACACTGCCAATGGCGCACTGGCAGAGCAGCGTCCTGGTGCTGGGGAGAGATCTTGAGGACATGCTGCTTTCTCCAGGACTTCCGCAGGCTCTGAGACGCACCCTGCATGGGTCAGACTAGCAGAGTTTAAACCCGCTAAACTTACATATTTAGGTAGAGTCAAGCCTAAAGTGAACAAACCTTTTCCAGAAATTGAACTTAAAACTATATAAACTTCAAACTTCTGTTTTTAAGAAAACCCAAGCAAACAGACAAAACAAAACCTCTGCTAATGTGTACAGTAAAAGCAAAAGCTTTGCAGAAAAGCCTACATGACAAATAGGTGATTAAGCTGGAATGCATCTGGCTTTTAACGGATGAAAATTGGGCAGAGGTTATGGAAAACCTCACTTACAGTACATCCTGTCCAGCAGTGCCTGCTCTACAGGGCGGGGTCCTCCTCAGTCATCCCCTTATTCAGAGCCAGCTGAGACTGCTTGTAAAAAATAAAAATAAAATTTTAAAGATGCCCAGAGCATCACCTCATTTTGCTTGTGAGCAGGGAGGTGCAAGCCCCACGCTGCAGTCAGTGGGAGCAGGAGGCCTCATTGTGGAAAGAACACCTGCCGTATCCATCCATCGCCTTGCTGCCACCCTAGCCCCCTGCACAGTTGGTGCTGCTAGTGGCCACTACAAGCAACATGTAGAAGATTATGCAGCACTAGAATTTTGGTAGCTGATTTGACTCTCAGCAGTGCAAGACTATTAGTGTTGGCTCAAATCTAGGATTGTAAGACCTGTTGCAGGTTCTACTCAACCATTATTCTGNCAAGCAAACAGACAAAACAAAACCTCTGCTAATGTGTACAGTAAAAGCAAAAGCTTTGCAGAAAAGCCTACATGACAAATAGGTGATTAAGCTGGAATGCATCTGGCTTTTAACGGATGAAAATTGGGCAGAGGTTATGGAAAACCTCACTTACAGTACATCCTGTCCAGCAGTGCCTGCTCTACAGGGCGGGGTCCTCCTCAGTCATCCCCTTATTCAGAGCCAGCTGAGACTGCTTGTAAAAAATAAAAATAAAATTTTAAAGATGCCCAGAGCATCACCTCATTTTGCTTGTGAGCAGGGAGGTGCAAGCCCCACGCTGCAGTCAGTGGGAGCAGGAGGCCTCATTGTGGAAAGAACACCTGCCGTATCCATCCATCGCCTTGCTGCCACCCTAGCCCCCTGCACAGTTGGTGCTGCTAGTGGCCACTACAAGCAACATGTAGAAGATTATGCAGCACTAGAATTTTGGTAGCTGATTTGACTCTCAGCAGTGCAAGACTATTAGTGTTGGCTCAAATCTAGGATTGTAAGACCTGTTGCAGGTTCTACTCAACCATTATTCTGCTCCAGCAGCATCCCTGACCCAGTGCTTCTCTACTGAATTTTGTTTATATTTTTCTTTAAATTCACTGGGAGTAAGCAGCAGGGACAAGTTCTCCTTCCAGTGGCTGGGTCTGGGGCAGGTCAGAACCCCCTCCCGATGGGGTAGGGGCAGTGTCCTGCCAGCACTGCTCTTTCTCAGGGAGCACTCCCTGGTCAGGATATGTGCAGCTGCTTTTTCTCCAGGCACAGGTGGTGGAGTGGAACCCCCTCCCAATGGGATAGGGACAGTGTCTCACCAGTACCGTTCCTTCTCAGGCAGCAGTGCCTGGTCAGGATATGTGCAGCCGCTTTCTCTCCAAGAACAGGCTGCAGGGCAGAACACCCTCCCAATGGGAGAGGGGCAGTGTTCCATGGGCTCTGCTGTGTCTTCCATAGCACTGCCGACACATTGCGTCCAGGAGCAGCCGTGCCCAGGCACTCTGATCAGCAAGTCTGACCTGGTACGAGCAGGCACAGCCATGCCTGGGCACTCCGAGTAACGAGCCCAGGCTGGCATAGGCCAGAAGAGCAGTGTGCCACCAGTCTGTGTAGTGGCTTGAGGCAGGGAAAAAATTGCATATTCATGAGTGCCTACTTTGAGTATTCATGGGTGTCTGGCTGCGCATGCTCAGTTGCAAAACAAGCCCCCCAGATGATGGAAAAATTACGCCATGAAGAGATGAAGCCACTATCTGGGAGGCTTGAAGTGGAGATGACTGACTGTATTATACAAGTTGTGCCTGATTTATTGGGCCAACTAAATTTTTATTATCAGTCTTAAATACAATATATTAATGACAAAAATTGGATGAGCTTATACATGCATGACTGGTCTTGCAAGCCAATTCTTTCATGATGGACCAAGCAAAATATACAAACAAACTCATATTTCAGTGGCAAAAGTACACCCTGATAAGTCTGAATTCTATGCTGAACCTGACTAAAATATGATTTGTCCCTGCAGGTATCATAGAAATGAAAATATGTTTCCCATCTACTTTGTAATGAGGAATAACTCCTGTAAAAAAGAAACAACAGTAAGACCTCAAACAAAGAAAACTCTTGGTTTTGACCTCTAGAATAGAAAGTTTGAACATATGGCTATGTCCAGTACTTTACACAGTGTGAACTTCCCTTATGATTTCGCACACACAATCACACACAGAATTAGTAAGGTTGGAAAAGACCATAGAGATCATCGGGTCCCACCTATCACCTCTCACTTATCAGCTGTTACCCTTCTCTGGACACGTTCGAGGATCTCAACATCCCTCTTAAATTGAAGAGCCCAGAACTGGACACAGTACCCAAGATGTGGCTCAACCAGTGCTGACTACAGGGGTAGAATAACTTGCCTAATCCTACTGGTAACACTATTGCTGATGCAAGCCAGGATGCCATTGGCTTTTCTGGCTGCCTGGGCACACTGCTGATTGATAGAAAACCAGTCATATTTCAGATACATGCATCTGAGGCAGTGCAGACAGGTCTCCTGGAAACAACATGCAGAAAAATGTCTACATTAACCTTTCCAGAATTTCAGAGGATTTCTAGCAATTATATTCCTCTTCATGCCACATACTAGAGGCATGTATGTGGGGTATTCATCATATTTTGATGTAGAAATCTTTGTTGGTTTTTGGATGTAGTCTGCTGTCTCTGTCATGAGGAGGAAAATTATCCTTGAGTCTGGCATATAAAAAACTTTAGTGTTGTTCTACTGATATAAATCATACACTGAACATTAAGAGATTGTACATTTTCCCAAGTCCTAATGAAATGTTACAAAGGGAAAATTTCCCCATTTCAGAGCTACATCAGAATAGATTGTAAGTATCAGTCTCCTTTATCTTTCAGTTGTTCAAAACTGAAGGCATGCAAATATGAAAACTGAATAAGACAGATTTATTTGTTCATTTTTTGTCCCTCAAAAGTTCACATTAAAAACCGTTACCATGCTCCATTCTCTGTTTCCCTACATTAAAAATTAATATTCTATCACTTAGTGGGCCAAAGAAATAAATCAGAGATATTAATTCAACACTATACAGAAAGGAAATCCTAACCACCACGTGGAAAGTGGCTCCCTGTATAGAGGGGAACAAAAGAAATGTCAAACTTTAATGTGTACACAGTGAAGACTTTCAGAAAATGTGCAGGTGGGAGCTGCCTTGCTAAGAATAATAGAAGAAATAGGATTCAGAAGTCATATTTAATCCAAATTAATGTCAGCCTATGCTTTTAGCACACCGCACATATGAAAGATGGAAATTCAAAGTTCAACATATTTCTGTTTCATTTAGGGGAATAAAAAGTCACAGCATGTTAAGATATATAGACATAGGAGAAGTATTTGTGTTATGCACTGAACTCACACATCAACCAAGAACATGTTAAGCTCATGCAACAGTCTCCAAAAAAGAGAAAAGATCTATAAGAATCCTACAACAATAAAAGCAAGAAGAGCATAACTGGAAATGCAATATATATATATATGTCAATACTACAGTTCTTAACGATGATATCTTTTTTTAAAATACTGATTTTAAAATTTAAATTCATGAGCAAAAATAATAGTCTGGTCAGCGTTTTGTCAAAGATTCCATTGCCTCAGACCAGATTTGAACACAGTACTCAAGATGTGGTCTGACCAAAGCTGAGTATAGGGGAGGAATAAAAGGAGATCAGGTTGGTCAGGCAAGACCTACCTCTCCTAAATCCATGCTGACTGGGTCTAATGTCATGGTTATTTTGCAGGTGTTGTGTCATAGCACTCAGGATTATCTGTTCCATGACTTTGGCTGAGACCAAGGTCAGGCTGACAGGTCTATAATCGCACGGATCATCTTTCTGGCCCTTCTTGTGGATGGGTGTCACATTANCCCAGTTCCCATAGCCGCTCCCCATAGGGCTTGTTGTCCAGTCCTTTCACCATCCTTGTCGTCCTTCTCTGGGCCCTCTCAAGCAGTCCAACACCTTTCTTAAACTGGGGAGCCCAGAACTGCACACAGATGTGGTCTGACCAGCACGGAATTGTCTTTCAGCACACTGTGACTGCCAGCTCCTGTGCCCTCATGATCTCATTCTTAAAGTATGTCCAACCTTCCTGGACTCTATGCTGTTAAGAGCTGTTTCCATTGGTACCCTCCTAAGTAAATCCTTAAATAGTCTGGAGTGTCTATTGTGCTAACTTGAAAAATTTCCTTCATTACCCAAGAGACCTACATCTTTTGGTCATCAGTATTCTTGGCTTTAATGCCTGTGGGTTCCAGCAGACATTGCTGTGACCACCACCTCAAGACTTCACACTAAATCCTTTGTCAGGATTAGACAGTCTTTTATGTTCTAGTGTAGGACTAGAGTATAAAAGATCTATGAGCTTTCTAGGACAAGGACTATCCTTCTTTTCACACTGTGTGGCACTCTTGCATTCAGGATTTGGGCTTCAGTTGCCAGGTATCCCTGTACAAAGCAGATTAAACAGATACAGGACTCATCTACACGCTATCTGTGAAGTCATGCTTTACAATATATCTTCCCATGTTTTCTTACTTGAGATTTCTGAGATACATATTCTAAATTTGTCTTCAAAAGTCTAGGTTCTAGACCACATCATAGTAGTCTTTCCCCCAGTTGCTATCTTGTTTCTCACTTTAACAGCTAATTTCATTTCATAAAAATACTACTTTAAGATAAAGTCTATTCCAGAGATTTCATGCTGTGATTATTTTTCAGACTTCTTGTTCTATAGATTGACATTAGATCCATTCCAATAGCAAGCTTTAATTTGAAGTGATGCACAAAAAAAATTTAATCTATTTTTAATCATCTGTTCTTCTTGTAAATAATCATAATTTATCTAGTCTTGATTTCACATGGGGATGTTATGTTGTTACATGAAACTATATGGTTAATAACATTTTCCCTACAAGCCCTGAAAAGAAACATTTCACTATTCACTACTCAAAACTCTCTAGAGCTGCACTGAAGACAATTATTCTTCATGTAAATTGTATCAATTATCATACATAAGATTTCTTCCCTATGACATCTTAAGCAATAATTCGCATGTTAATATAAGTATATATATTAAATTGGATAGCAGATCAACCAATAAAACATATTTTATGAAGAAACAGGGGTGTCTGTCTAATATTCCTTCTATTTTATGCAAACTTTAATTCCCCTGTAGTGGTTTCCTATGCAGGTTTTCTCATTCCTAATCTACTGATATGCCATTTATGACTAATCTTAAATTAATTTTATTATACGCATCTCATACTCATAATAGAAAAGTAGTACAGTATTTCACGGAATCATTGACTATTTATGCTCAGTTATATGTCTCTCTCAAATTGAGCCCTCCTCTCTTTTTTACTGGTGAGACAAAATTATAAAAGGGTCTTTGTTGACTGGATTTTAATGCATATTAAAGCTTTTTCTGTTCACACGTTCACAGGTTATTTTGAGTTGGAAGGGTCCCTCAGGATCATCTTGTCCAACTCCCAAGCAAATGCCCACCCAGGGATCAGGCCCACAAGCGTGAAACCACGGGCACCACGCTCCTTCCATTCAAGCCTTCCACTGNCACATTTCCCACCAGATCTTCTCTATTTTTGAAAGGCAGGTCAAGGTAAACCCCACCTCTGGTGGGCTCACTCACCAGCTGGGATAGGTAGCAATCCTCAATACACTCTATGAACCTTCTGGACTGCCTCCTTTCTGCTGTGTGAAGTTTCCAGCAGATATCAGGCAGGTTGAAGTCGCCTATGAGAATTAGGGAGCGCGATCTCGAGATGTCCTCCTGTTGTTTGTAAAACAGTAGTTCAACATCTTCTTCCTGATTGGGCGGTCTGTAGCACACTCTCAAGGGTATCTGCTCTAGCATGATAATTTTAACCTAGAAATGGTAATTTCCAACATGTATTAATCACGTTTCCATGCTGACAATTCCAACAGTCGTGCTATAAAAAATGCATCAGAATTGAAGGCCTTCTGCATTTTACTCACCTATACGTAGAAAAGCAGAAAACTTTGAAAAATTGACATCTTGGCCAGAATCAGACAGGAGAGAGAAAAGAACGTTGGGACAAGGATGTGACAAAAAATGCAGCTCCTAATCCAATATCCCATGTCTGCATGCAGTACTGTCTCAAGATTTCTGGATCCTAATATAATCCCCTTTCCCCTTCTCTTTGTCCTTAGTGTTGCCCAGCTCCGGGCCCATGGGACAAATGTCAGTCCATCAGTGATGGAAAAAAAATCATCTGTCAGTCATCAGTGATGGAAAAAATCAGTGATGGAACTGATGTATTCCATCACATCCCTCATCTGAATGACATTAAGACAGAGAGCTAGTGCATGCTTTTGCCACATGTCATCTCAAAGCCATGAGAATATCTACTGACACAAAGGTTCAGTTTGAAAACGTTCCCCTGAATAGAAAGTGTGGAATATCTTGGTCTATTGTGTGGATATGTATTTAGAGACTTGCTGAATAAAAGAGGTCTCTGTGATATCTATCATAAACTAGGATGCAGATGTTAGCTTTGCAAACACTATATTTTGTTATCTTAGTACTATTAACTATATGTGTGCAGCATACATAGCTCGCAATACCAAACACTGCACTACTTAGGAACACTATCAAGACTGCAATGTCTCCTATGAGATAGTCCTGATGGGGGAAAAAATACATTTTCTAGATCTAAGTATAATGAATAAGCCTTTATAATGAACACAGAACAAAAATACTAACAGTAGGTACGGTTTCCTTGCTGTTCAGGACAGAAGATTTCCTCTGAAGTAATTGTCGCCATACTGTATTTATTCTGTAATTATTTTTTTTTTTTGGACTCAGCAAATTACACACACTTCTGATATCTTACTGTGGTGGTTGATGTGGTGCTAAATAGCACACAAATTGTGCAAGTATATTCATGTATTTGTGGGAAGGAAAGTATGGCCTGGGAGTAGAAGAAAGTGTGCAGCTGCATGTTTGTGCTACCTCCTCTTAGATATCAATGAGATGTGATGTGACTTACCCTGGGAGAAAGTCTGCAATGTTCCCATAATATTAACTGACATTACAGAGTATTAGATTTTCATACAGTGATGTTCACTGGCCTTGCATCTGCAAATATTGTCTCATATTAACCTCAATACAAATCACATGTAAAACAAGAAGAAAATCTGAAACATGACACTTTGCTCCTTTTAAACTAAATCTCTAGCATTACACATTTCATTTTTTTTGTTTAAGGTTATTAAATCATATTCCACATGAACAGGAAATTAAAATAAGTAACAAAAATATTTGTATATATTCCATGCATATATTCTAGTGGACTTCCTTCTTTGCCCCAGACTGTCATCATATTGGTTTCACTTAGAAACTCATATTTGCAGGCTCTAAAATTATATTCAAATTTAAAATATTTAAAATATTTTGTCACTTATTTTATTAAGCAAATTCATGTCACATCCTTACCAGGGGAATTTGGCACATTCTTATGGTATCAAAGAAAGAGAGATGGTATATTACAAGAGAGATTTAGGCCTGAGGGAGCAGAGACACTGAGTGCAAATTTAAGTGCTTTAACATGCATAAAAGCTCATCTAGTGGAGGCCTGGGAAGAGAATAAGGCATCACAGAATCACAGAATACCATGAGTTGGAAGGGACCCAGAAGGATCATCTAGTCCAACTCATCATCTAACACCCGTACAGAGACCGAACACACACCCAGAGTGGCGAACATAAACCTAGTTCCCTCACAGGCTAACAGGCCACTCTGATCCAGANGGGAGACCAGAACTGCACACAGTACTCAAGATGAGGTCTGACCCGCACCAAGTACAGAGGAAGGACAACCTCCCTGGCCCGACTGACCACACTGTTCCTGATGCAGGCCAGGATGCCATTGGCCTTCTTAGCCACCTGGGCACACTGCTGGCTCATATTGAGTTTCCTGTCGATCATTACACCTAAGTCTCTCTCCACTTCACTACTCTCAAGCCACTCCTCCCCCAGCCGATAGCGCTGCATGGGATTGTTATGTCCAAATATCATCAAAAAACAATAACTGTCTTTTAACCACTCCATCTCCCCAGGGATGACAAAACCTAAACAGTCTTTTCTTTCATAGTATGAATGTCTTTTTTCCAGCCTTTGTTATACAGTCCTTATAAGAAGAGACATTTAATACATTGACTACTTAGTGAATCTGAAGTCGCTCCGTTCTCCTACCTTTGTGTGTGGAAATCCTTGGTGTTTCGATGGCGTGTGTCAGTGAAGTGGAAGGTGTCCAAGGCATAAATCTGCATTCTCCAACATATCCCAAATGTTGCCCTAAGGCATACATTACCTTTATTTTTTAATTTATTCCTGATATAGCTGGTGTAAGACTGTGTATATAAGTGACAGATACTCAGTCTGTGTAAACTCCAAGACCATCATTGTTTATCTAGTCTCCATTATTTCACTGGTGCATTTTGCTCTGGCATCCAGAAGCAAGTGAAGTTTTGCTTCTGGAAACATCCAGTGGAGAGATTCACTGGAAGAAAAAGACCTCACAGTAATCCTTTCCCTTGAGTCAAATACTGCTGGCAAAATCTGTGTAACAGCACATAAGAAGGCCTTGTAGACATATGCGTGCTTCCTTTGTGCAGGCCACATGTCTGACATGAAAACAATATCCATACACAATGAATATGAGAGAATTTTTGAGAGATTGACAAATCTCTACTGGCCATAGCTGATTTCTGGAAATTTCTTGACTGTGTATAGTTGCAGAAGTTACTTTAACCTTGTAAATTTTAGTGGGTTAATAACAGTGGATGTCTGTTGGTTCAGTTATATTTTCTTATTGTGTTTTTTTCCTTACTTGATTATTATTTAACATCCCTTTTCCCTGACAGTAAGTTCATACATGTTATCAGGTTTAGCATCAGAGTCAGTCAAAAGAATAAATTGTTAGATTGACTGTGCACTTATTTTAAAGATATTCAATTATTTTACCATTAAAAAAGGTAAAATTAACTGTTGTAACTAAGACCTTAGTCAAGAATACGACTCTGAGCCTAGTTTTTAATTTGCATTAGGGTCACAAGCTTATCGGTAAAACAAGGTTACTGGTGTGTGAGTTTGAATATATATGAAAGTGGCACCTGTTTATGTCACCCCTCCAAGGCTTCCCGTTCTCTTGCTCTGTGAAGCTTTTCCAGTTCAGCAACTTCTAAGAGCCTTTTAAAATGTTTTCTTCCTCGACAAGTGCTTCTGTTTACAGTGGCACTTTCAAGAGCTGACAGGTATGCCTCAGTGTACTAATTTATTTATCCTACTCACACGCAAAGCTGCACACAGCCTCTTGATGCTGCCTCAGGTTGAGAACTGAAAGCACATTGTAGTCAGTTAGATACTGACTACAGATACTAGTTAGATACTGAATTTTGACATGGAGGTATTCATGCACAGCTCCATATCAATTTAGCCTACAGATTAATCTCTACGTAAGATTCCTGCTAAGTGTTGAATAGGGCCTGGATGATTTGTACACTGTTTTTACAAAAGCAGTAATCAACTTGACTTTTAAAAAACCCTGTTTCTTGCAAAATGCAGTTTCAGAACACACCTTCAAAACACTAGTAAGTTTAAAAAGCATTTGCAAAATTAGCCAAGAAAACTTGTCTAAGAAAAGTTATAGAAAGTAGGTTTTAAAATGGTTATTTTTTCAATATCATTACTGATGAGAAAACAGACTATAAATCTTTCTATTAAAATCAGATAAGGTAAAGCCTGTGTTTTTCTATTTTTAAAACCCTAAGGCAGAATTTAAGTCCTCTTGGGGTCTTAGATGTAACTTTTTGTTATAGACATATTCTGCCATTACTTGTCTCCCTCACACTTTTAATTTTATGTTCAAAGTTCTGTATGATATTTATTCTGACAGACTCTCTTTTAATAAAATTCTCAAATGTATGAGTAATCTTGATTGACACATAGGCATAGGAATTTCAAAATCTGCCAACCATGTTTTAGGACTCACATTCCAGGTATTTCAGTCCAGTCCTCAAAACAGAGAAATCACAAACAACCACTATTATATCTACTCAGGAGGGCTGCATACAGAGCACATGTAGGTAAAACGAAATTCAGTCAGGATACAATGTTTTGGATTTTTTTTCTTCTTTTCTTCTGTCTGTAATAACTTTTGCACACACTTCCTCTTTAAAGGATAGTGTTAAGAGAAACTTAAAAACTCAGCAAAAAGCTGGTAAGACCCCCTGCCAAGACACAAAGCAATGCTCATGGAAAGTAAAACAAATTATTTTATCCTCCTTTCTCTCCCTGCCCCATTTCACCCAGTAAAAACTAGCGAAATGAAACAGGGAGCAGTGAGAACACGAAACCTGGTGCAATGAATAAAGAGAACCAAGCAGAAAAACATACGAAGGAAGAGTGCTGATTAAGAAATTAACATGCCTCTCCTGAAATACTCTTGTCCAATTATTTCTACCTAGTGTGTTCGAGGAGGTATATTCTTTTATATTTAATATTTTAGGTGTGGTTTTGTGCAGTAAACCAGTGTAATAATGGACACTTTGTTTTCTTGCACTGATCACATTTTTAGCTATACTATATCCAACATACTAGGCACCATCTTCAAGTGAATCTGTAGCTGCAGTATCACAGAATCACAGGATCACAGAATCAGTACGGTTGGAAAAGACCATAGAGGTCATCAAGTCCAACCTATCACCTATTACCTAACCTGGCCAAACCTGTTACCTAACCTGTTGCCATCCTGCTACCAACACACCATCCTACCTGTAACAGACTACCCTAATATCTAGATCATGCCACCAAGTACATCATCTAACCTTTTCTTAAAGGTCCTTGTAAGAAAAATGAGAGTGCCGTATCAACTAGAGAACATAAAAAGGTCTGCAATGGACTATGTAGTGGCATGGTGGGTTATGACAACTAAATCTTGTGCAAATTAAAGTTCATCTGATTCTTAATTATTATTGGTGATGTGTCAAAAAAAAAACCCCAAAACAACCTGGTAAACCTATTTTCTTTCCCACTACCTCCATAAACAGAAAGTTTGGAAAATAACTGTAAAATTTAATATTAACTTGAAATGTTTTCTCCAACATGGAACAAAATACAATGAAGGGGGAGTTTATGAGTAAGATGGAAGAGTCTGCTTGCTACTTTAGTTTTTAATTACCTTTCAGCTGCATGTGGACTTGTCATGATTTAAACAAACTCAGTGACTTTTTTTTTTTAATCCTTTTCCTAGCTTTCTCTCCCTTCTTCCCACCCCCTGCCGTGACTAGCTGCACAGTTGTGTAAGGGGCAAAAAAATTTGTTTCTGCAGTAAAACCAGAGCTTGCCTGAGTAACTGAAGGACAACTAGTCAAGCTCAAGTCAGCAGTTATGTGGGCAAGATAAGTCTCTACTCACTGTATACTCTCCATTAAATTAATGTATGACTGCTGCAGCTCATAATACATGCATTCCTTCTTAGCAAGCAGTGGAAATGGAGGACATAGAATAATGGATTTTTTTTTTGTGTCCTCTTTTCCCAAAACCTGATCAGGGCTTTTGTGAAATACAGTCGGGTCTCCTATATTGTGCACCCATGGCCTGTGCGCCTGTGAGGGATCTAGGTTTATGTTCACCACCCTGGGGTGTGCGTTTGGTCTCTGTATGGGTGTTAGCTGGTGAGTTGGACTAGATGATCCTTGTGGGTCCCTTCCTACTCATAGTATTCTGTGATTCTGTGATTCTGTAATTTGGACCTGTGCAGCCCGACTTCCACATTGAATGGTGGCCATGCCACCGCCACCGCTCGTGCCCTCCCTGCAGCCACTGCCACCGCAGCTGCTACTCCCAGCACCATCACCCATGCCCCTGCTGCCACCCGTGCTGCCCCCATTGCAGACCGAGCCACCACTGCCACTGGTTCCGCTGCCTGGACCTGGGCCAGGGCCAGGGCCGCCACCGCCACCACCAGGGCAGATCACGCATGCGCAGTTGTGAAACAGGTCTCCTACATCCCTAAAAAATCATGCCACTAAGATCTAAAGCCGCAATATGGGGGGCGCAGAGTGCACAAGTGCTGACTGTAGTTCATCTTACCAAACACAGGCAAGTTTGTTCACAAATTCTTCTCTAGCTCTGCAGCTTCTTGCCTCAGTAGTTGTGTCATGGCACAACATCCCAGTGAGACGGATGTTTGATACAGATAATTCAGGAGTAGCACAGATTTTGTTAAGGTAAAATGTTTACCAATCTTGTGACTATTCATAGTCACCACAAAATGAAAGACTGATCTTTGAGAATAACTAATGTTACTAACATGATATTTTCAGCCCTCATTTTTTAAATTTCCTGGTCTTCTTTATAATCTGTGATACACTTCCACCTGCCATTTTTCCTGCTTTTCTGCCTTCTCTGGTCTTTTCAAACAGTCATCAAGATATTGAGCAGAAAGCAAGATATTGAGTTATTTAATAGAATAGCAAGCAATTTTATTAAAATGTTTGGTCCAAACTCCCAAATACATCTTCATCACCTTCATACACAATGTTCTGCACATTCTGGCCTGAGAAGTGCTGTGTAAAAGCAAACAACAGTGCAAGACATGGGATCACATAACATTCACAGATGAGCAGTAGTAGCACCTTCTAGCACACAATTCCTTTCTTTGTTTTCCAAGGGTAATCAATCATTTGTCAGTGAAAAACCTCTCAACTTTGCTGATTTTTTCCTTTGCAGAATATGTTAGTTGAATCTTCTACTTTGGCAGCCAACAGAAAATCCCTACTTGAAACCACGTCCCCAGTTGAAACACAAATTTGTCATGCCCATTTAATCCTATAATGCTTATCTCCTTTACCACCTTTGGAGTGTACAGACTTTCACTATCATCAAAGTCACAAACGCTCTCTCCCCCATTTCCCCATTATAATCCTATAAATAAACATTTGAAGAACAGAAAGGACTAGTCTCTGTATGGGTGGGGAAGGAGTTCCTGGGTGATTTTTGAAAGGACACCACTAAGCTAATCACTCGCCTTGCAGATGTGTGCCCAAATTTCAGGCTTGCCAAAAATTTCTTTCATTTGTATGCTTTCATTTTGTATCAGATTAACCCAATGAAGTGATTTGACAGCCAGGGTCAGATCCAAAATGGGCTTGTTTCTTAACATGCAAACTCAAATTATTCCCAGGCAATTCATATGTCAGTTATTGTAAATGTGTGGAGATAGAAACAAATACCAGAGATTTGATTCAGCTGGTGTTGCAGCTCTGAGCACTGCTCCTTCAAATGTTAAAGAGTGTCTTACTAACACTACTTCATCTTTTTCTTGAAAAATAAAAAATAATTAAAAAAATATTTAACACCTTGCAGATTATTAAAAAAAATCACAAAGAAAAGATCTACTCTCCATGATAACAGAGCTAAAGGAAGAGGTGGAAAGGCTGAAAAATAATAAAGGTAATGCAAGGGAAGTAGAATTGAGACAGTGCGCTCCTAACTTTTAGAGACCCTTGGGAGCCAGAGGATCCACATGCACCTCACATTCCTCAACACGCGGTAGGAGAAGGAAACTTCGAGCATGAGGGAGAGTGGGAACAGGTCTCCTCCCGTGGGGGTAAGGCATCCCTCTCCTGTCCACCACCACCTTTTCAGATGACAACCTATGAGTTACCCCTACAGAACAGGTTTGGGGTTCTGGATTTTGGGGATCAGGAGGATGATACGGAAGGAGGCATCCCACCTAGTAAATCTACAGGAACGACCTCTTCCACTAAGCAAATCAGAACCTCCAGTGTCAAAAGGAAAAGGAGG
>WEKX01021103.1:1246-13872 GCA_013390025.1 Pitta sordida | reverse complement strand
GATAAAGATGTTGAACAGTACTGTGATGGCACTTTGATTCCATTTTGCACTACATATCACTATTGCAACATGTGCAAATATAGATTTAGTAGGATGGTAATAATAGAAAGACGAAAGTAGTTTCTGCTACCCTTCCATTAAGTGTTTTTCTTCAGGCTTCTTCAGAGACAAATTTTCACTTGATAAGTACAGAAAATGAAATAATCACAGTCCAATGGGTTGCTTTCTATCATTTAGGAGGTTTAATGTCTGTATTAGGTGATATTGCTTTATACCATCCCCTTCCAACTGATACCACTGATTGACATAAAAAATTTACAAGATGGGGACTGTCCACAGAGGGACTATCAGTGAGAAGACTATCACAAGAGAAGAGCTTTCCAATCTCTATTAGCTGTAAAAGCAATGTTTTATCTATTATTTTGATCCTTGTTTTATTTTACAGCTATAAAACCCAGTAAAATAGCAGGGGGTCATTCACAGCTGAGTTAATTAACATGCTGCTAGTAATGATGACCAAAGTCTGACAAAAAACACACACAAGCCTGCAAGAAACACTGCAGGAGTTCCTTTTAGTTCATAGAAATTCAATAACTTTTTTTTTTAAAGAGAATTTAAATGTAGTATTTAGTAGAAATTCAAATAACTCAATTAATACTAATTAATAATTGAAAGAAGAGTTGATAAAGTATTTAGCATTTGCATATGTGAGTTTTATAACCTCTGTATTTGCTGTGAATTCTTTGGTATACTATAAATTGTGAACAAAAACTATCTGAAAGTTGAAACACATATAGACACAACCAGTCAAAGCATGTTTCTGCGCAGGAAAATGGTTTCGTTAGACCTTCACAGTTCAAAGACTTGATATATCCTGCATAAAATATGCATCAATTTAAAGTTTGGGTTTTTCTTTAATTTAGAAGTTGTTTGTTTTTCCTCACAACATAGGTCTTCACCTAGTAACCAAATTGTCTTACCATTTTTTTCCCCCCATCATCTTCCAAAACATAGGTTCTTCTGGGAGCAGCCAGAAAACTTTATTGCCTGCTGTTTACACATTGCATGAGACTGGAAAAGCTACTCTGCCAAGGGAGTATCCTCCAGCTCACTAATCCTAGAAATGCTGACTCTGAGTACTTCTCTGGAAAAGACAGCAATAAAAGGTTCATTTTTCTCACTCAAGGATGCTGAGAACAGAAGGGACCAGCATTCCCTTTTGAAGGGACCATCTGGTCCTGTGCTCTGTCTCCATAAGACGCAGAATGTCTTCCAGAACCTAGATTAGAATATGTTTCTCAGAGAACTATCAAATCTGTTTCTAAGGATTCCAAATAATAGCAAGTCTATTGCTGCTTCAGGCAAGTTGTTCAAATAGTTAATTAGCTTCACCGATGTATCTTAGTGCGTCTTATTTCAAGGATGAGTAAATCTAACTTCAGTTCACATGCACTGGTTCTTCTTAGGCCTTCTTCTGCAAGATTAAGACACCCTTTCCTATTAAATATAGTTTTTATGCTTAAGTATCTATGCAGCTTCATCAAATAACTTCACTTTCTCTTCAACACATTGAACTCCAGAACCATCCCACTTCATGGGTTGTTTTCTGGTATATCTGAGTCATTTTTTTGAGTCATCTGAATTCTCTTCATTATATTCATACCCTCCATGAAGTGAACACCTCAAAACTGATGAAGAAATCTTTGAATTCTACAAATGCTGAGTACAGAAGTTATCTGGTTCCCTTCTTGATATTCTTTTATAAATTCAGTGACAACATTCACTGAACATTATATTGAGCTACCACATTGACACTGTTCTCTCTGATGTTTTTTCTCAAGTTGCTGCTTTCCAGGAAGAATCTCATTCTGCTGCTGAATTGTGTGCACTGCTTCTTGTATGTGACAACTTACACTTTCAATGTTGCATTGCAATGTGTTTTTCTGAATTACCTTATATCTGGGAAATCTGAAACATCATGCAAAAACACCCTCTTTTCCTCATTGTTTAGTACTTCCATTGACCTATGTAACATACTAGCAAAAATCTTACTTGATCATCCAAATACGTACACACAGTATGACTACTGAGTAAAACATTGAGTAGTATTAGATCCTGAAGAATTCTCAGTGCTCCCAAATATCATAGACCCTAGCACCAATTTTCCCCCCTTAAGTTGTATTTGTTACCTTTGAATACCAACTAAAGGATATGACCAACTGATTATACACACGGCACGTCTTCTCAGAATACAGTATTATGTAGGGTCATGTCAAAACCTTTGATTTATTTGAAGTGTGTAATTGCCTTTATCAAGTTGTTTTATCACTTGATCAAAGCATATCACAACGTTTTTGTGCTCTCATTATATTTTCTAACAAAACATGGCGGTTGTATTTTTTTATTAATTTCTGTTGGTGCATTGCATGTTCTCTGAATATAAATACTTAATGAAGAATGGGAAACAGTGAACCTTCCAAGATGATGTTAAAGGTTCTAGCCTAAATAAGATTTTTAGGATCCAGAGGCTTCTGTGCAGAATATAATAAGCTGAGAATGAAGAAATTGCTCTCCTGTCTCCAGGATGAAATACATGGAGACATTTAAAAATATAAAGTCAGTAAGCATCAGTGATGTAATTATCCCAGCAAACAGCATCATATTTGATGAAACACAGTATTATCTTTCTCTAGTGATTGCATTGTGTATGACTAGCAGCCTATAAGCTGCACTTTCTAAAAAAAAAATGTTTATTTTGTTTCAACCTCTGTAAATGATGCTGAATGTTTTCATTATCTTTTGCTGTGTGGTCTGCATTTTCTCATTCATGTAAGATTGTCTTACCAGACCTTGGGAATTTTTTTCCTCACATATTGACCTGTTTTCTTTCTGGAATGGAGTTAATTGTCTTCATAGTAGCTGTTATGAGGACATGTTTTGGATTTGTGCTGGGAACAGTCTTGATATTTTAGTTACTGTTGAGCAGCGCCTACACAGAGTCAAAGCCATTTCTGCTCTTCACCCCACCTAACCAGCGAGGAGGTTGGGAGTGCACAAGAAGCTGGAAGGGGACACAGCAAGGACAGCTGACACCAGCTGGCCACGGATACCCCATACAGTATGACATTATGTTCAGAGATAAAATCTAGGGAAAGAAGGATGAAGTTGAGATATTTGAGGTGGTGACTTATTTTCCCAAGTCACTGATAATGGAGCCTGCCCATTGAAAGTAATGAATGAATTCCTTGTTTATCTTTTCTTGTATGCATGACTTTATCTATTAAACTGACTTTATCTCAGCCTATGAGATTTTATTTACTTGAGCTCTTCCAATTTTCACCCCCTATCCAACTATGGGGGAATGAGTGAGCAGCCAGGTGGGGTTGAGCTGGGGTTGAGTCCACTGGGGTTAACCTGTGATATTCATGCCAGTGCATTCTGCCACAGCTTTGGCTTTCTGGCTAAAATGAAATACAGTCAGGTCTCCTATATCACAGACCTGCGGTCTTAGTCTGGGTCCACGAAGCCCTACTTCCACATTGAATGGCACCCGCACCACCGCCACCACTGCCACCCATGCTGCCGCAGCAGTGGCGGCAGATCACACATGTGCAGTTGCGAAAACAAGCCTCCTTCATCGCTAAAAAGCATGCCACTAAGATCTGAAGCCCAAATATGCGTGGTGCAAAGCACAAGAGGGCCAACCGTACTTAAAAATGTTTTTTAGAAAGTTTATTGTTTTCTTGACATTATTTCTTCCTCTTTTAAAGTCCCAGTTACTGTGTTTTTGAGAGACATGTATGGCTTTTTCTCTGATGTCTGGAAGTACTGAAAAAGCGACAAATATGAACAGCTGAAAATTTCTTTTACTTAGTTTTTTCTCAGGCCCTTTGTGGTCCTTTCTTTGAAAATTGAACTTAACTGAGTTGACTAAGGGTTTTTCAATATATGCTACCATCAGGTTGAAGATCTATTTCTTTTGCAGTTGCCATTTTTATGTTACATTTAGATAACAAGTCAAGTATGTTTATCTCCATTCCTTTCTTGCTATACACATCAAAACTTTAGCAGTGCAAATTCAATTAAGGCATTTTGGAACTTGTGTGTAGTATATTTCTAAAAATTGTCCTCCAGAGTAGCTCTGTGAATTTAGGAATACTGATAAAACTTTATAAATACAAGCACTACTAAAAATGCTTAATGCATGGCCATACTTCAATGGTGAAGAGTCTGGAGCACAAGTGTTATGAAGAGTGGCTGAGGGAGTTGAGGTTGCTTATCCTGGAGAAGAGGAGGCTCCGGGGAGACCTTATTGCTCTCTACAACTGCCTGAAAGGACGTTGTAGCCAGGTGGGGGTTGATCTCTTCTCCCAGACAATCAGTGACAGACCAAGAAGACACAGTCTCAAGCTACACCAGGGGAAGTTTAGGTTGGATGTTAGAAAAAAAAATGTCACTGCAAGTGTTATTCACCATCTGAAATGTTTAAAAAGAGACTAGATGAGGCACTTAGTGCCATAGTTTAGCTGATGTGATGATGTTAGGTAATTGATTGGACTTAATGATCTCAGAGGTATTTTCCAACCTTGTAAATTCTGTGATTCTAATGACAACAGTTGCTATGATTTGCTTTCCTTTCTGAGAAAGATGCATAATTCTTCTCATTCCTATTATTTTGTCTAAATATTTCTTAACTCCTAAGGAACCAGGTGACAGGTGATGAAGACAGCATATTCACAGGTTCACAGGCTCACAGGCTATTCTGAGTTGGAAGAAATTTACGTAATTTCTATCCTTCTCCAAGGCTTTTCACACATTAGCAATGTACAAGCATAAATTAACAGAAATTTCATAAGGCTTTTTATTCTTTAGATCTTGTGGATTTGCACATGACATGTATGGCTTTACATTCTAAGAGTCAGACTGCAGCTTCTTAGTGGCCTGCTATTACACCCTCTTCGATCCTGCATCAATCATAGAATCATATGATCTCTTCTCTTGGCTCTGTTTTAGCAGAGAGATGAGTTGTGTTCATTATATTCCACAGCACTGACAGTGCAATGCCTGCATTCGTACACCAGACTGACATTGAAACCTGAAGACTCTGGTAGTATGCTCTGCCACTGAATTTTCTGCTGGAGGTTTATTCCCTACTAGCATTTTAAACTATACCTGCCTGCTGGCATGCCAGATGTAGGGAAGTACTTTATTTATCTTTTCCCATAGTATGTGCCAAGTTACAATTTTAGCATAAAATACAGTTTCTCTTTTATGGTGTCAGTTAATATCTTTTTACCTGACAATTTGTTAATGAATAGTACTTTTTCTGACACAGCATGAGAATTGGCACCAGAAATTGGAGGAGGTTTTGGGGCATTTCACATTAAATCAATTCTTTTATTCAATCAATGAGTCCAGTGAATTAACTAGAAATTACTTCACTTCTCATACCTCTGGATTTGCGAGATTTGGGTCTTGTGAGGCCCCTGTGAAACATTAAATCCGCGAATTCAGGTCGAACATTAATATTGCAAATTATTTCCATAAATATGGCAACTTTGCAACCCTGCAAAATCCTGAGGCCCCTTACGACTAGTAGTAGGAGTTTTTTCCCTTTAACTGCAGCGGCTACCACAGGCAGGAATGTTTTGTCTAAGGCTACGCATATGTGTGATAGGGACTGGCCGCAGAGACACACACGAACTGGACAGGGGCCACGGGACAGGACACCACCATGGAACTATAAGTGCCATGTAACCTCCGCAGCACTCATAAGGGAGTGATCTGTGGCTGTCTCCAGTGAGCGAGAGGTGCCACCTGCCCACCCCACAGGGCCATACCAGTCCGGCCCTACAGGGAGAGCCAGCATCACCCCTTGGTGAAGCAGAGGCACTGTGCATGCATCGACTGAGGAGCTCCATGAATCACTGAGGTAGAGTCACAGAAAAAATTTCCACAAGTTGTTGAGGCCGCAAATATGACGGCGTGATGTACCAAGGTATGACGGTAGTAAGGATGCTATGTGAGAGCAGTGATTTCAATACATGGGGTCTATACGTTTTCATGACTTTAGAAGTCAAGCTAGAAGACTACTGGTTCTCACGGCTTACAGAATTTGAAGAACAGTGATAATGTGGTGTCTTACAGCTGATTGTTTTGTAACATTCTCCCTGCAACACAAACACAAAAGTAAACAGTATTTTTTAAGACTCTCAAATAATCATGAAAAAGTAAAAATTGTAATATGATTAAATAGTTACATTTGTGGGAAAAGAACCAGAAATATAGAATGTTTGGATCACTTAATAATAGAGAAAGAGTCTATACCTTTAATCTTTCTGTGGTGAGAAATATAATAAAACCAGAAGTACAGCCAAACATTTACTAAAATATTTTTAAAGAAAATTTTTCTTGGTCTTGGTAGAAAACATGTATACAGCCAGAGGTATTAGTATTCTGGGAGTATTATGACAGGATACCAAATAATCTAACAAAAATAAAAATGAAAAAGCTTTGACTTCAAAACTACAGTTTAAAAACTCCACAGTAGTACTCAGCTGGATAAACAAGAAATTAAAACTGATGGATTAAACTAATTGCCAAAGTTCCAATGGCTTTATGAAAGAAGTGTAGTAATCCTGCTCTCTCCTCTTTTCTCTCTATCCTTACACCTCCGATACCTAGAAGTATGATAACTGGTTTTTAAACAATTCTTTTTCTTTTCCACCCTGTTCCTTCCTCTCTTTCCCCCAAGCATCTCATAGCCTTTAATTCACTATGCCCTGCTCCACTGTAATGACTTCTATTTTCCACATAGTCCCAAACCCTTCCTTCCACCAAACAATATGTCATTAAATGGACAGGAAATACTACACTTCAGGTATGCAATTTTCAGCTACATGAACTGTTTGGAAACACAATTTTTGAAGAGATTCTGGAGACAAAATCAAAAGAATAAAGCACAAAATGTAATGGCAAATTAGTAAAGAATGGACAATTAAACACTCTAAAAAATTATTTTGTATAAGCAATTAAAATAACACAACAAAATGCAAAAATCACATGCTCAATTTAGTAAATAAAACATAATGAGCTTGAGAGTGCTCTACAGATATTCCTTATTATAATTTATAAAATATAATCATTAATATATACATATTGCCATTTATGAAGATATACATATTGCCATTTATGAAGAGAGTACAATGACAGAAAAGCACTTTTATTTACTTGAAGAGGGTCAGTTATGTAATACAATGATCGTTTGAATATTGTGGCGTATTGGTTCCAGAATGATGTTGCAGTAAGAGAAATCCACAAATTAGTGGTAAGTAAGGTAAATACAGGAAATATGGTAAAGCTGGTAAAGGNCCACCCTGTTCCTTCCTCTCTTTCCCCCAAGCATCTCATAGCCTTTAATTCACTATGCCCTGCTCCACTGTAATGACTTCTATTTTCCACATAGTCCCAAACCCTTCCTTCCACCAAACAATATGTCATTAAATGGACAGGAAATACTACACTTCAGGTATGCAATTTTCAGCTACATGAACTGTTTGGAAACACAATTTTTGAAGAGATTCTGGAGACAAAATCAAAAGAATAAAGCACAAAATGTAATGGCAAATTAGTAAAGAATGGACAATTAAACACTCTAAAAAATTATTTTGTATAAGCAATTAAAATAACACAACAAAATGCAAAAATCACATGCTCAATTTAGTAAATAAAACATAATGAGCTTGAGAGTGCTCTACAGATATTCCTTATTATAATTTATAAAATATAATCATTAATATATACATATTGCCATTTATGAAGATATACATATTGCCATTTATGAAGAGAGTACAATGACAGAAAAGCACTTTTATTTACTTGAAGAGGGTCAGTTATGTAATACAATGATCGTTTGAATATTGTGGCGTATTGGTTCCAGAATGATGTTGCAGTAAGAGAAATCCACAAATTAGTGGTAAGTAAGGTAAATACAGGAAATATGGTAAAGCTGGTAAAGGCAGTAAGGGGCGAGGGAGGACGGAAACACAATGTACTGAAGTTGCAAATGGTGAACTGTGAAGGATCAAGGGATTACAGTAGAATCATGGTGGAGTAAGCTCCATTTATACCTTAAATTTTTTACAGAATTTATGTAATCTTGCATGTACTGCAGGATATGGGATGGAAGAGTATTCATTATAGTAGATTATTTCTATGCTTTTTGAATTTCTATGGTTTTGGTATTGCTATACTGGTACAATGTTTTATTCGTATTCACAAACTCTAACATGAACACAGAGTAAAATTTCTGGTGCTTAAGGCTTCAGTATATTATTAAAGTCAGAAAATTAGTCATCTACAGGACTTAAGGATTTAACAGAGGAGGAAGAAATACCTTGATATAGTCATGATTTGACTTATTACTGAAAGAACTAAGCATAAAATTATAAATGTGGTCAGAGAAATGCAGTAAGTAACTGGAAAGATTGTGTTCAAAACTCGTAAAGATAAATCAAGAAATATGACAAATATATTTGATAATCAAGCAGATTTGAATGTATTTATCTACTCAGTTTGAAGACCTAGGAGCAATCTCTCACCAGCTTCAAGGAGAAACTGGAAACTTGGGCAGAGGGAGAACAAGCTGTTGTAAGGGTATGGTGAGTGGGCATCTCTCTTGGAAAGCACTTGATATTTAAAGAAACAAAGCCACAACGGTGAATGATGGCATCAAATGTAAATTCAGACAATAACCAAATGAAAAAAGAAAGAGATACAGACTNCCTGTGAGTCCCTCCTGGCTCAGAGTGGCCTGTGCGCCTGTGAGGGAACTAGGTTTATGTTCACCACTCTGGGGTGTGCGTTCAATCTCTGTATGGGCATTAGATGGTACGAGTGTTAGATGGTGAGTTGGACTAGACGATCCTTGTGGGTCCCTTCCAACTCATAGTATTCTGTGATTCTGTGATTCTGTGAAATTATTATTAAAAGGTTTACTTCTGTAACATAGAAACAAGCTGACTGTACACGGAAACACTGGCTTTTCTTCTGTAAGGATCTCTTGGTGGGAAGGATAAGTTTTAAGTCTACATTTCAGGTCATTATATATACATGCTTGTTATGTTTTATACAGATGTGAGCTCTGGGATCATATTACTGAAAAGTAAGATAGACAGCTAAACACTTCTGAATATAAAATACTGTGACAGATTACAGGACCAGGAAAAGGAAACCAATATCTAATAAGGAATTTTGAGAAGTCTTCAAGCATCCAAATAAATAAACACTGTGATATGTCAACAATATCACTAGGTAGAACATATGACTATACTGAAAAAGTAGACTAATTATTTGTCTTTTTTAGGAAAAAGGAAAAAAAGCCAAAGATGGATAATAGGGGAACTATAAAAATTCTCAGTGTGAGATTTAAGCAGACCAATAACACTCTTGACAGAATGGGTCGAATAAAATTGCAAGAGTAGCTAAGGGTTTAAACATGCATGGGAGTAATAATTTAAGTTTGTCATGAAACAGGTGTTGTACCACATGAATTGCTTTATTTTTTTGCACATTTAGTATCAGGAATGTACCCACACCTTCAAATATCAAAAAATCAAAAAAAATTTCTGCAGCCCTTTAATGTGCTGTTAACCTGTCATTAAAACAGCATACACCTGATTTTCCTTGCCATTCCTGTAAATAATGTAGCCATTTCTGAATTTTTTAGTGACTATATAAAGAATGTTTTCTATGACACAGATATTGTTTTGTTAGTGACTTTGCACCTATTGGCAGACACCAGGAGGAATATATGCTTAATGAAGGGCATTGGTTTTTCCTTCATCTGTTGTCATAAACTTGTATGATATAATGCTGAAATGTCTTATAACACAAAAATGGGAACAAAACATACTATATGTTGTTTTTTCTTTAATTAAACGAACAGAATGTTGTCAATTTTTACAATATGACCCTCATTAGCCCTGGAAGGCTACATTTTTCTGGCCAAACTTACTACCTTTAAAGTTTTTCTCTCCTAATTGGCAAGATGAGGTCACAAGTTATGTGAGTTCTGCTTACTGAACTTTGAAAACTCTCTTAAACTACAGTGACACTTGAAATAAAACCTGTCATTGAATCCTAAGGACCCATAACTGCTCTCAATCTGCCATCCCATGTACAATGTCAGCATAAGGAAGCTTCCTCTCAGGTGGAGAAGGGGGGAGCAATTCTGACTGACATTTTCTGCATTCCTGTCAGTTTGAGGCAGAGGTATAGTTCAAAGTCCTTATAACATTGCAGTTCCTCATTCCATTAGTATCATTTCACTAAACCAAAAACACAACAGAAGATGAAGAGGAAAAAATCCCTTTATCTACCACATAATTCCCCTGCCAGAAGTTTGAGAACTTGTTTGTCCGTAATCTTGAGTTTACTGTACCAAACTGACACATTTTTTTTCTTTTTTTTTTTTTCAAATCCACATATGTAGAAGTTAAGATTAGTTTGTGTTTATCCAAGGAGCAGACTGTTCTTGTCAGGTTCATATTTTCAGTAAACTTCTTTGCAGTTTTCCAAAAATAAAAAAACCTTACAATAATAGAAAATGCTCTTCCTAAATATTTCCCCTGTGGTCAATAGAAAAATACCTAAATTTTTATTATCTGTAAAATTTATCACATAATTATTTTCCTCATTTTTAAGATCATTTACTAAGTATTCCATAATATCTGTTAAATGCCCCCTTTTTCAGATCCTATAGTATCCTACTAAATACCTTTTCCTGCTGTGGAAATTGGACATAAACATTCTTTGCTTCTGAATTTTTAGTCACTCATTAACCTATAAAATACCTTTTTTTCAGTCATTCATGGTTTCATTAAGATCCTCTGGTGAAGGTCTGAGAGAATGTCTCGTGAAAAGTTCCCCCAAAAATCCAAGTACGCTGTTTTCAAAACCTGATAGTGCTGCTTCCATCCAGAAAAAAACCCCTATCTTATCAATTTCAAATCAGACGTTCTTGTTCAGCTATTCTTGTCTATATTTTGGTAGAAATCTTAGTAAGCTAATATATGAGTCAAAGCAAACACATTAATTCACAGCCTCAATGGCATTTAAAGGTTCACTAACCTGCTTACGAAAGCCTATCTTCACAAATCTGATTGTTCCTTCTTTATCCATTGTTTCTTCTTTGCTATTTTTTAAAGGTCTTGTTGTTTGAAAACATGACTGGGAAGCAGTAAGACTTCTGTGTAGAAAGAAGTGACATAAAACTACAGGAGAGTAAGATGTGTGTGAAGAAATTGACCTGGAAGCAAAGAATCAATATAGAACAGGGATATAGCAGGAGACAGAGTGGAAGTGAATAGAGGCCATTTGTCAAATTGACTTTCTTCCCATACACTTTGTCCTTTATGGATAAACACAATCATCTATTACAAGTACCAGGTAACCATAATCACAAACAAAGTGTGAGATAATATGATTCCTTCATTAGATGCTCAAATCAAGGTTTAAGAAAAACCTTGGGCACAAACCTGTGCAGCATGAGAGCAGGGAAGATACTATTTGATTAGCCTAAAGAATTAGAGTGCAGAAATACCTTACTGAATTATCTGCAGTGGGAGAGAGTAGAGATAAGATAGAAATTCTGAAAGTGGAAAAAAATGGGAAAGGAAAATGAAGATTCCACTTGATGGAGAAAACTTGACACTTGAATGCCTTATCAGGAGAGACGTATTCCAAGGAGAATAGGACAACAAAAGAATGGTAGAGGAGAGAAACACATTTCAGAGAAAATGAAAGAAATATTTGAGATAAGTATGAGACCACCATAGAAAATTTGGAGCAAGTTTAAATGTTTTTTGTTTCCTAGTTTACCAGATAGATCAGTATGCAAGGACACTTTAACTAGTGTCTACAAAATAAGTACCTTTCAAACAGAACATATCTCAAGAAAAATAGTTGGGATAGAAACTGTCCTGAGGCTACATGTAATATTGGCTGAAGTATTTTCTATGATTTAAGTCTTAACTCAGACATTGTAACCTAGAAGTTAAAATCCACACAGGAAACCAAAGCCAATGAAACAGCTTCTTTCCAGTTGTGTATTTTCAGAGAATCACAGAATCACAGAACATTATGAGTTAGAAGGGACCCACAAGGATCATCTAGTCCAACTCACCATCTAACACCCGTACAGAGACCGAGAGCACATGCCAGAGCGTAACAACAACCTAGATCCCTCACAGTCTAGCAGGCCACTCCGAGCCGGAAGGGGCCCAGGGTCATCCAGCCCTACACCCCCCAGCTAGACCATGTCACTAAGCTCCTCGTCCAGTCTTCTCTTAAACACCTCCAGGGATGGCGACTCCACCACCTCCCTGGGCAGCCCATTCCAATATGCAATTACTCTCTCTGTGAAAAAATGCTTCCTAACGTTAAGATTGAACCTCCCTTGGCGTAGCTTGAGGCCGTGCCCTCTCGTTCTGGTGTCGTCAGCCTGGAAGAAGAGGTCTACACCCATCTGGCTGCAACCTCCCCGCAGGTAGTTGTAAACAGCAATGAGGTCCCCTCTGAGCCTCCTCTTTTCCAGACTGAACAGTCCCAGTTCCTGTAGTCGCTCC
>WEKX01021102.1:69124-85801 GCA_013390025.1 Pitta sordida | reverse complement strand
TGTGATTCTGTGATTCTGTGATACCTACCTCAGTAAAATCCTTAAGTTTCTGAATTCTCAAATCAATCTGTTTTACTCTGGAATTGGCTGCTGCCTGAGTACTATGTGGGACAGTGACTCCCTGTGGGCTGGGGCTGGTAGCTGGAGTTGCCCTCTAAGGGATGGCAGGACAGGACCCTCTTGCCCCAGCCAGGTGCAGGGCAGCTGGAAAGTGGTAGGAGCAACCCCAGCCCTGGGCGTTCAGCTCTCCCTGGGGACTGGCTGAGGCCAGGCTGGGAGTCAGGTCAACGTCTGGACTAGTGGCGGTAATACTGGGCACAGGCAGGGCTGTTGATGCCAGTGATGATGAGAAGTAGCACCTGCTCTCCACACCATACAGTGCTCCATATATGTTCCCTTTCCCATAGCTGCAGCAGTACATACCATTGAAATTGCAGGTGTATGTGACTACATTTAAAGGACATTGGGATGATCAGTTTCAGATGCCAAAAAATTATCTAGTACCACTTTACCACCTCCTGAAGTTGGAAAATTGCTATTTTCTTGCCTTTTCTTGAGGAGATGCAGTTCAGACTGTCATTGTTACAGTGTGTTTTAGTAGTACTATGTGCTGCCTGGTACTAGTCATTGTGGAGCCTTATTCATAGTGTCATACCCATATGTGATTTGTCAGTACTACTTCACCACTTGTGGGAAGATGGTGGTGTGCTGTCATTAATATTCCTATTCGGGGAAAGCCAACAGAAAGCATTAATGGAAAAGTGTGAATACATCAGGGAACACATCTCTTACCCACAAGTTTGTGGTAGAACTTTACGTGCTTAAAAAAGTGACTGAAACACTCAAAAAAATGGCTTCACAATGTGTTATCCTTGTGCCTTCCAGAAAGGAAAAAAAAAAAAAGTTGTACATATTTTCTGGAACAAAACTCTTTACCAGGTCTAGAATATATATCTTCTGTTATATGCTGCACCACTGCAGATAGTCCACTGAAAATACTTTGCTTGCCATGTGAAGCATGGCCTGTAGCATGCCTTAGGGCATGGCACTTGTGGGGCTCAAGTGATAGCTGAGTTACTATATACACACTATATAGTTGCTTAAAATTACTTCAACATAAAACAGCACATTTACACATTAGACAAGCACAAAATGGTCCTTGTGGAACTACTTTCACTTGAGGCAAAGTGTCCTTGTAGAGGTTTGAAATGTGAAGTGAATTTTATCATTTTAAATTGTACAAATAAGCAGAAAAGAAAGTTAATTTGTGGGGTTTTTTTCCTGTTTCAGGGCAGTTCAGGAGGAATTCCTTTTCCTGTGCTATTTTTTTTTTTTGAAGGGTAGGAAAACTAAGATAAATTACATTTCTAAGGTTGTAAGCCAATTTCCAAAGGAATATAAAATATAGTAAAGAATACAAGAGTGAGACCCTCAAAGATGCTTTGAGATGTGTGACGAGTAGATATATTTTATATGTGGAGCTTTTTGTCTTTTTGTTTAGATGAGTGGAAAGGAAATAATTTAGTTGTGTTCATGGTCCATCAAAAGAAGTGCTATGCATTTCTCTTTTTCTGGGAAATCCCTAGTTATTGGATATGCCAGTTACATATTATATTTCAAGATCAATCTTACACCTTGTATCACTTGCATCCTACTTGAAACACTGGCATATGCAGAGCGATAGTGTAGTGTGAAATTTGTCACTTAACCTTATTGGGTTTTGGGCAGGTGTGCTATTCCTGAGAGTTTTTAAAAACTTTTTTTAATCTTATGATCTAGTTCTTTTAATTCAAAATACTTTTTTTGCCCTGAGGAACTTTCAAAATGATGCTCACCAAAACATAGTAAATGACTTGAAGTATTTGGGTTTAGTGATTCAGGTGGAAGTATCACCAGTGTGCAGTGGCAAGTCTGAAGAGATTGTGATTCATCAACAGCAGCAGTAATTCTGAGACCAAAATATGGTTCTTTGAGGAGTCAAACTGAAGTCTTTCTGTGGAAGGCATGGGAACTACATCTGAGAATGGAGCCACTACATTGCAGTTATCATACTGTAATACAGTTATATCTCCTCATTTGCAAGAAACGGGTCATGTCAGAGCTCTCATGAGACATCAAATTCGTAAACTTGTGCAGGTCATTAATATGCATGCAGGCCACACCCATTGCTCCACCCCCTGCCACTCAGGAGCACTGTGGACACTTTTCTACTCCTCCCCACGGGCTCTCTCAGCACAGGGGAACAAAGGCAACTGTTTCTGAGCCCTTTCTGACTGGGGAGAGCCCTTTCTCCCTGGGCTTCTCTTCGGCAATGCTGCTGCTTCTGCAGCCAGGGTTGGACTGCTGCGACAGCATGTGCTCACACTGCCCCGCTGGGCCGCTGCTTCCCCACCAACCCCCCCAGCCCCGGTGCTGGTGCCCACATCGTCCCAGCCCCGCACGAGAGGGCTGCAGCTGCGGTAGCAGAGTCGGCATATCCCAGTGCAGCCCCATCCCAGCACACAGCGCTTGTCCCACTGCCACCGTGGCCAGCTCCACTTTCCTGGGGCACTTCCCTTCCCTGCCTGTAGCCATGGAAACATTAACACATGCCCGGGGGGGGTCAATTCCCCATCTGCGCTTAGAGTAACAGGGGACAGCGTGACTTGTGGTCCTCTCCGCGGGTCCAGGCCAGTCCCACCCCACAGGGAGCACCGGTGCCGCCCCTCAGCGGAGCAGAGGCACTGCCCATGCATCAACCAGGGAACATCACAAATCACTGAATCAGAATTGCAAGAAAAATTCCTCACAATTCAGTGAGGTCAGAATGGAGGGGTTTCAATGCAGCAAGGATATACTGTAGTATGCTGCAGGTAAAATGCCCGTAGACATAACTGAGGGTTCCTTTTTTTGCTGTGACTAAGAAAGCTTTGGCAGTTGCCTTTTCAAACCTAGAATGTCTGAGTTTCATGAAGAGCTCAAGATTGCCTAAGGAAGAGTAGTCACTTTAGCTAACTGGACTGAATAGACAGGGCAGTCTGGAAGTCATCCTCTCTAGCATGTAATTCACTATGTATTAGGTCCTCATTTTAATTTTCAGACCATGATATAGTTTCTTTGGCATGGATTCACAAATTTCCATTTCATCTGTATGACTGCTGCATTATAATGGAGCTTCCTCTGGTTCTACCTCTATCTCCATGAAGCCTGCCTCTTAGAACATGCAGAATTCAGCAGCAGGAATATGACCCAATGTCAGTCTTTGCAGATGCTTAGCGTTATTGAAAATGCACTGATACCTCACATTGCTGTGCAGGTCCATAGTCATTAAAGTTCTATCATAAAAACCCTGCTGTCTTCATCAAAGGGGAATTGAGAACCATAGCTAAGGATGAACATGTAATTTATCAGAATTTTCTGAAAGTCAAAACTGACAAGTTCTGAGCAGGAAGGAACCAGAATTACATTCCCTTTAATTTAAATATAGTACGGTATTCCCTCGCTACTTCGCGGTTCAACTTCTGCAGGTTAAAAACATCACAGGTTTTTTCCCCCTGCAGAGAACTCTTAGGCCTCCCTTGGTAGTTTGCAGTGCACGTTCATATGACACACAGTGTCATGTGACTAGTGACTGTTTGTGTATGAGTATTACGTGTTTCTCCCCTAGCAGCACCAGTATTGCTGGTGGGAGAGGCAGGGGAGCCCGGAAGGCTCAGCTGGATCCCCTACCCCGTGCCTCTCCCCTCCTTGCCTCCTGCAGCCTGACCCACTCACTGCATGTGCAGTGGGGCTTGAACTGCCTTCACGAGAGGCTTGGCAGCTCCAGCACCTCTGCCATCATCTCCTCCTCCTCCAGGATGTGGCAGTCCTGCAGCCACTCTGCTGAGCCACCTGTGCTCCTCCTTCCCTATTTCACTCCCCTCCCTGCTAGACTGGCGGTGGTGCCATTTCCTCTCGCCACTAGGGAGACTCCCCGCTCTACTGGCCACCCACTCACAGCCCCTTGGTGCTGGCCTGGGGGAACACAGCCTCCCTCTGTCCCCTGTGATGTGGCTTGGGGGAATGCAAGCTCCCTCAGTTCCCCGGGATAGGGATTGGGGGAACGCCACCTCCCTCTCTTCCTGGGGACAGGGATTGGGAGAAGACAAACCATCTACCCCCCCCCCCCCCCTCAAACACTGCAGCAGACAGGGGCACTCTCTGCTGCACCCCCCAGCACTGTGGCGAATGGGGACACCCTCTGCTGTCGCCCAGCAGTGCCGTGGGGAAAGCTGGGAATCCCTGTGCCTGCGGCCCTGCTGAAGGGAACCCCATGGATTACCCAAGACTCCCCAAGCAGGGAGGAGTCAGAAGAGACACCCTTTGCTCCCCTATCCCATCACAGGGTGCGGGGAGGTGCTGGGAAAGTCCCCCAGGGCTCCGGCCGGGGGGTTGGAGGTGGCAATGTGCGTGACTTATTAACATATTCCTGACTCACCTATCATCGCGGATTACAGGTTTTGTAGGTGTCAGCCAGTCCGTAACTCCCACAAAATTCAATGTAATATAATGTAATGTCAAAACCCTTGCAACTGACATTTATCTACTCTAATTCATTTTAATTTTTCCTCAGAGTGGCTCAGTGTCCTATGGTTGCACAACAGTTCAAACCAGTTGCATATGATGTGATTTTCATATGTGTCTGCAGCAGTGCAGATATTCATCAAAGCATGCAAGAGACAGACAGCTAAAACAAAAAGCAGCAAGTTATAGATTATCACATTGATTTTTGAGGGGTCAGACTGTCAGATTAGTAGGTTTAGCGGCTAGGTCATTTGTTCTTCCTAGCACTGTTGCAAATAGAAAATGCAGGCACGTAAATAAACACAGAATTCTGCAGGTAAGACAATCAAGAAGTTTCAATTAAAAAAAAATAGCTAAGACATTTATTGTCCAAACTCTTTTGATTTGTTCTTACAAAAGATCAAATGAAAGGAGTTTTGCCTGGTCATGGTTTTACCAGGATTCTTTTGGATTTTTTAATAGAGCAATCCCTCACTACTTTGCACTTCACCTTTTGCGTCTTCAATACATCATGATTTTTTCCCCCACAAAGCTCTTATTCCATCTTTTCCCCCATTCATATGTTTTTTTCTGGGTCACATGACCAGTAAACATTTGCACATGTGTAGTATGTGCCTCTCCTGAGGTGGTGCTGTGCTGCACTGCTGCCACACACTGGGCTGCTGTCACTCACCAGCACTGACCCTGTGCTGTGCTGCTGGTGCACACTGCACTGCTGGTGCTCGACAGCACCAGTGCTGCCAGTGGGGGCCGCTGGGGGAATCTAGTGGCCTCACTTGGATCCCCCTTCCTGGGGCTCCCCTCCCTGCCACCTGTAGCCCGTCACACTCCTGTGGGTGTGCAGCAGGGCTCAAGCTGCCTGCCCGGCCCACTGTCCCCATACACCCCTCAGCCAGACTGGCAGTGTTGCTGTCTCCTCCTGCCACTGAGGACATTTCTTGCTCTGCTGGCCACCCCCTCACAGCCCCATAGCGCTGGCCCACGGAGCAACACGGTCCCAATGGCTAGGACCAATGGATGTATCCTCTCAATGGTTTATTAAGCAAGTGGTGATGTGGGATGACAATGAAGAGCCAGCACAAGCGAGGGAGGGGCCCCAGTGTGCTGGCCCCACTGCTCAGGAGCGAGCGGTCCTGAAGCGCTGGCCCTGCTGTTTGGGGGTCACAGTCGACCCCATGTGGCATGGTCCGGCAGGTCATCTGTGCCAGCACACAGTGTGGAAAGAGGCAGGGAATGCCTTTTTGCGTGTCGCTGTGGCTGAAGGGGCAAGGTAGTAGGCGGGATGGCATTTACATATGTATTTTCTGCTAATTTGTGGATTTCATTTATCGTGGCATCTTTCTGGAACCAACCTCCCGTGATATTTGAGGGATTGCAGTGTTTTCCTTGTGCATGTATGCTTTACTTTTCAGTTGGAAATAAGAAAAAATTAGAGAAAGAGCATTACAGAATGAATTATTTTTTAAAATATATAGGAAATACTTAGAGAATACCTATCCTGGGTTAAATTAGAAACATATGAAAAAGGTGAATTTAAGATAAGCTTTCTGAAGTGATAACTCCTTTTTTCCTTTTCTTTCCTACTGTCTTGAGGTAACTAGTATACAGAAACTACACATAGCTCCTACTGGTAACAAATAGTTTTTCTGAGTTTTTCAGCACCTCTTGTATTAGGATCCAGTTCCCATAGAAGAAGTATTCAGAATATAACAATATTTACAGGTTCACACGTTCACAGGATATTCCGAGTTGGAAGCGACTCACAAGGATCATCTAGTCCAACTCCCAAGCGAACACCCACCCAGGGATGGAACCCATAATCCCAGAGCCATGGAACCCATAATCCCAGAGCCATGGGCACCTGCTCCGTCCATCCGAGACTCCCATCGTCTAGACCATGTCACTGAGTTCCTCATCCAGTCTTCTCTTAAACACCTCCAGGGATGGTGACTCCACCACCTCCCTGGGCAGACCATTCCACTGAGAGATCACTCTGTGAAAAAGCTCTTCCTCACATCCAGTCTAAACCTCCCGTGGCATAGCTTAAGGCCATGTCCCCTTGTTCTGGTGCTGGCCGCCTGAGAGAAGAGATTTACGTCCACCGGACTGCAACCTCCCTTCATTTATATTTAATCTAACAATATCTAGTTTGCCCCAAAAGGGAGGTAAGATCCATAAGCAAAAGTTTCTGCTTATAAATTTTCCATAAAAGAATAAAGGTAAAGAAAAAACCAGTTCCACTCCAGGTGAAAATTTTTTCCATTCTCACATTTCATGCATACATGAACTATTTTAGTGATAGGTGGACTTCAACAATTAATGAAGTCAGGAAAGGTGAACCAAATTTTCCTAGAAAGCTGGCATCTATCTGTCCTTTCTTTAAAAGTAAAAAAGGGGACATTTTTTTTCTGGAAAGCATTAGGACTAATGCCAAACACTTCAAAGGTATATAAAAGAAGCGCAAATATTTCCATTATTTAATGAAAATAAGCAGAAAAAAACCCCAAATGCATTAGAAATAAATTAATAAGGGATTTTGCATGGAAGATTTCTATTTACATTTTGTGTTTTGCTGTACTTTATGATCTAGCTTTTTATATAGCTAATAATCATCTAGGTGAGTATTATCAGTTACTTCCTGAAAAAATAACAGATTACTCCTACCAATTAATAATATCTTCAATTCTTTCTGAATGTGAAGAAAGGATAAGAAACGATATGCCTACTTTCTATAAAAATCAGCTTGATTATGATACTTTGGATCTCTGATTAGTAATTGTGAAAAGGGTTGCAGTCAAGTGTTCTAAATCTAAAATTTGAAAATATTTTGGAATTGACAGGGTTACTCTCTGGATACCTAGAACTTTATTTTTCTTGCTTGTGCTTTTAGCAGTGTTCAATGTACTTGTAGCTGAAGTATGCTTCCTTACAAAAAAAGATATGCCCTATTTTTTGAGTGCATATAACCTTTTGAAACTTGTAACATGATGAAATCTATCTGGATTTGTTTTCATGGATTTAGCAAAAGAGAACTCTGTGATCTCAGTACTCTTTCTTTGCTTAATATCAGGTTGTAGGTCAAAGCCTTCACAAAGCTCTTCAAAGAAAGTACTAGAAGGATTCTCATTATGAGTGGTCGTTAAATTACTTGGTTTTAATTTGTGTCCTTTTCAAAACCAATAAAAATCTAGTTCACTGAAATACTAAAATCAAGTCAACACAAAACATCAATAAAAAACAGTATGATTGAAATGACAGGCATAGGTCTTATTTCATTCTATAAAAGTTGCACTGGAGCGTAAATAAATGAGAACACAGCTTCCCCCTATGTTGTAGAAAAATTGGCAGTCTTCACTAGGGGCATTTCTACTAAATTATAATCATCATATTATTATTATTTCTTCCATCCCTTAGCTGTGGGAAATATGATGAGTTGGATTATGTATATTGATCACCCAAGTATTAGTCTGCTGAAACAATGTTTACCACTTGCTTAGAACTTTTAATTTTTTTAAACATTAAGGCACTTTTATAGGGCTGATTGTGTCTGTATTTTTCCACTTTTCTTCTGGAGAAAATGAAGAAGGACATGGCTAAGTGACTGTCCAAGTCACGACCTCCGAAGGGCGAATGAAGTGGCTTGAACCTTCATGTTCCTAGAGCTCAAAGGGGAGATAAGCTTGTCCTATTTCAGCAACTGCGGTTATGCCTGCTATTTCTGTAAAATGATATTTTGTGTAAATTTGTCTTTCTATATTTATTCTATAAAAAATAACTTCTTCCATGCTTGTTCTATCTCATAGTTTTTTCATCTCTACCCATCTTCATGCCATTTCTAGGCTTGAAAAACATATGCACACAGATCAACCATTGAAGATTTCTAGGGCTGAAAACAAGGTTTTCTTGTTCATCCTCTTGATCGTAGTATACAGTCAATCTTAGGAAAAGGTGCTTGAAGGGAACTCTAGTTCAGCACTTCAGCTTTAACAGATGTAGTACTTCATTTTTATCTCTCTCTGACAGTACTCCAGCAGGAGTTTTCCAGGGGTCTGGGACAATGTTTTGTTCAAGATAAGATAATAAAATGCACACATACTGATTCCTAAAAGTGTACTCTCTAGCATACCAGGTTGATAGCACAGCAAGTAAACAACAATAACTAACTCTCTGGCACACACAGCCACAGCTATCACTGAGGGACACTACCATCTGAAACCTTTTTTTCCATGCAGTGCTGCACAGCTGGGCATGGGCACTGTGATTTTTATGGTCCACTGACTGCTAGCCTTCTCTGAACCAACTTTTTCCTTTAAAACAACCAGTCTGCTTTGTTCTTTGTTTGAAAGAAGAAATCAACTGAGTTTTCCACTGAATTTGTAAAGTTCCCAATCCTTTTGTTTCTGTGACAAATACTTCTTCCATTAAGCCATTTTGCATGTCAGGGTGGAATCATCCCCAGGCTGATTTAAAGGTAAAACACAGAAATGGGCCACTCCAGGCTTCCTTTAAACAGTTTAAATGAAAACAATGTGGTAGCACTTCCACAGTTTTCAGAGAAGGCTGAATTTGCTGGATTGCTGAGTCACTGACAAGCTGTCGCGTAAATGAGACAGTAATTTTTTTCAATTAGAAACCCATACAGGCAGGAAAATACTTCAGATATCATGGAGGTAAAATGGAAATTTTCCTCCATTTCAGTGATGGATTCCTCTACTGCCGTAGAGCAAGCGACAGATGATGGAACTGTACATCTAATTACAGACATCAAACTTCTTTCCTTCTTTGCTTTTTCTTTGTTCCTTTCAGTATTTCCTAACTGTCTTTTCTAAATCCATTTTACTGTTGGCTGACTGTCACTGGTCACCATAGCAACAACCTCTGGTAACAGCAAGTCTGGGACACCCGATGTGAGTGTCTTCACATTTCAGCCTTGCCAAGGCTAACCATTAATCCAGGGTTATATATTGGCTCAACACTATAAGATTGCTCTGTTTTCCTTCCTGTTAGCTGTCTGCCAGTCTTCTTTTCCTGAATTTCTTCCTTTTCTTTTCTAACCTATCTGTTGGACAGCCTGGTGTTAATTTTCATTCTTTAATAATTTTGTGTTATTTTGGAGGACTGGCTAGACTAAGTATTTTTTAACAAAATAACAGACAAAACAATTGCATTAAAGAATTTTTTTAAGTACAATTTGTAATGAAACAGAAGGATTTTACATTATCCTGTTCTTTGGACAAATATTTACTTTTTATTAGAAAAAAATTACTTGCAAGCTCTTTAAATGCTTTGCAGGGGTTAAGAGTAGTCAGTTTTTACTAGATTAAGGAGGAGAGAAATACATTTAATGGTAGCATATTTGGAAGTAAGCAACTAGTAGGGAATAGATGTGAATGATGTAACACTTAATGGCAGCATAACAGTCTTTAAAATTTTTGAAACCCCCACAAATAGCAAATAGCAGTTGAAACCTTGCTGTAAAGCAAAAGTAGCAAAGTGGTTAAGATTATTTGGTTGGGAAATGAGAGCTCAAAGAGAAATCTGCAGTGCAGTTATTGGTTTGATTTGCTGAATAAATTGCTATGTTCAGATTCAATTTGTATCAATAAGCAAAGCACTGTACACCTGCAGAGCCTGTCACACTTGGTATCCAAAACTCTGACACGACATGGTCTAGTGGTGGGAGGGCGTTCGCTTGGGAGTTGGACTAGATGATCCTGTGGGTCCCTTCCAACTCAGAATAACCTGTGAACCCGTGAACTAGTCTTAAGCAATCTTTTTACTGCTGTCAATAATGAAAGCCAAAAAACCTCAAAGCACCCCACCAAAAAACACCAACCACTAAACTTAATGTCTGCATTTTTATTCCATATATATGAAAAAAGTAATCTTTCTTTGGAGCATTTCCTTAAGGAAGCACAAGACTTTTAATAAATATGTAGAATATTGTAGTATTCTCAATGGATTGTTTTAAAAGTAGCCAAGGGGTACTGTTCATTCAGTAGAAGGATTTCTCTTTATTAAACTTGACTGAAAGCTAGAAGCATAACTCTGTCTCCTTAATACAGTGGAAATTGCACTTTGATAATGTGCAACTATGATATACAATGAGTAAATGTGTAGGCTTTTATATTTGCACCTAGGCAATTGATATTTATCCTTGTCTGTAATCCCTGTAGCATTTCAGGATTGAAAATAGTTGGTGTCTAGGGAGTGTTTTTCTTCATTTTTGCTTTGTTTTGTTTCTTGTTTCATATCTTTGTTTGTTTGTTTGTTTTGTCTCCAACCTCATTGGATATGTTTTGCAATAAGAAGATCATTCAAAATGTAAACTCAACATATTTGGTGGGTGATTTGTTTTGTTTGGGTTTTTTTTACTGTGGAAGAAACCTCTGCAGGTTTCTTTGGAAGAGTTCAAACTACTATATGGGATTTTTTTAGGACAAAGAGAACTGAACTCTTATAAATGATTGATACAGAATAATATTTCTGAATGAATGGGAAGAATTAATCTCAAGGGATAATGGTTCCAAGTTGTAGAAGCTTACTTAGACCACACTTAGTAGATTATAAGGAAGTTCATGAGGTATTTATAAAGTTGCAGACATGACTGAGAGCCTATCAGCTGAATATTATGTATTAGGAAATTCCATTTATATCTGGGACAGTAAAAAGAGTGTAAATTAATAATTTGTTTGAGAGAGTAAATAGAGTGAGTTGATGCTGTCTCTTTGAGTTGTTACGCTAATATCTGATTTTAGTCAGAATCCTGTAGATTCTTTCTGGTGGTAAGCATATAACTTTTTGCACAGCCAAGCACAAAGTGAAATTCAAATAAGCCACTTGTTTAATTATTGTTAATGGTACAGGAAAATTCCAAGATAGGAAAATCAGCAATTATTACTCATTTAATAGAAATGTAATTCTATTTATTCTTGGTATTTTCACCAATGTACTTCTTCAATTGATAATTTTTTTACACTGGAGGAAAGTTTGGCTTCAGGATGAAAATGATACTGAGTTTTAGGTGACTGTCGGAGAAGGTCTCCTTCCTAATACAGACGAGAGTTACAGTCAGTAATCAGAAGTACAGTAATCCCTTGAATATCGTGTGGGGTTGGCTCCACACAGATGCCACAATAAGCAAAATCCGTGAAGTAGCAGTAAATATGGTAAATAGGGTCAATACAGTAAATACGGTAAAGCCAGTAAAGCCAAGGGAAAAAACCCTGAGATGTATTGAAGCCACAAATGGTGAACTGTGAAGTACCGAAGGATTACTATATACAGTAAGCCTCCCCTTTTTGCTGGAGACCAGGTCCAACAATAAGGCACGACTGATGAAATCCATGAACATACCAAAACTTAAATTAGGTCACACCCATAGCCACGCCCCCCCCACTCCCGAGTTCTAGGGTGTTTCCAGGACCACTCACTGCACTATGCCTCTGTCGTGGTTGGACCCTGGCTGGATGCCAGAGATGCACCACAACCTCTCCTGGAGGAGAAAAACTGGAAAATAAAACTGGAAAATAAAACTGGTCACAGNTTCTCTCATGGGCCTGGGGGCCTTTGGGCTTTCAGCTTCTTGACGCAGGTTAACCAGCACACTACATCTTGCTACTAAGTTTCTTTTTCTTGTCTCCCAAATATGTCATTCACAGAGACGTCTCTATCTCTATAACCTTGAATGCCATGGCAGCACTGAGGCCCAGGCCAGAGCTGAACTGTTAACCCCCTCGCTGCCAGAACCGCAAAAAAACCTAAACCATAACAGCCTCCTTAGGAGACTTAAGGGAATACCTTCTCAGCTGAAATGTGATCAAACATGGCAAAGGCTCTGAGCCACACCAAGATAACATTGGCTCACGTTGGTTGCCTGGGTGCTGCTTGACATGACCGTACTCTGGCAAGGTGAGTCGGTGGCTGCTGCGGGAGCCACCGAGCCGCCTGGCTCTGTGGGCACAAAGGAGGAAGGGGGGCAGAGCTACTGCACTTCCCAAGCCTCCACTGGGACCAGCCCAGCAAATGAGCACCTCGGCCTTTCCCAGGGCAGGATGAAGCTGTCAGGGAATGCCTGTGTGTGCTGGGAGTGGTGGGAGGTTTTCTCCATCAGCCCTGGGAGAGGATGAAGGTGCAGTACCAAAAACTATTTCAGATTGTGGCTGTGGCAGCGGTCCATTAAGTGGGGCTGCCCCTACATAGCTCTGGCTCCCTAGAGTTGCCCCAGCAATGCGCAGTTCTCTAGCCACTCCCGGCTGGGAGTCCTGGCTCTCCTGCCAGCTCCCAGCAGCTCCCAGTGGCTCCTGGCTCTATGTCGCACTGCAGCCAGCCCTTGGAGGATGCATGATATGTCTGTCGCCTCCTGTCCCATGCTGCCGACAGCCTTGCCGCTCCTGTGGCAGCTGCCTCACGCTCACATAAACTTGTACCACTCTGACTGGGAACTGATGGTGGGCAGGGGGGGGGTGTTTGGTTTTTTGTTTGTTTTTTTAAGGTTTTTCAGCCAGTGAACATGGCTCCCTCTTGTGGACTGGTGTTGGACACCGGGGACGAGGCCCTGCTGCCAGTGCTGGGGGACCCCACAGTCTCAGGCCCTAAGGTGACATGGAGGGACCATGGGAACTGCCCCATGTGTGGGGGAGCCATGGGGCCGCCCTTCCCTTCACCACCCTGGTAACAATGGGTGCTGCAGGGGGATCCGCAGGGCTGCTAGTGTGGGGGGAAGGTACCTCCCACTCCTGCTGTCACACACAGACACACATAATTCTGGTACCCTCCTGCAGCCTGGCAGAGAACAACTCCAATTGCACAAACACACTGGAGGGCCCGGCTGCCTCCACAGCACCTGCTGGTAATCTCTCTGGCAGTGGTCCCAGCTTCAGGGCGATAGTGGTGGTTCCCCTTCCCCTTAAATGATGCAAATGGAGGGTGATTGGAACTGCGTAGGGTGGTGGTAGGGTTAATACACATATTACGTAGCTCATTACATATATATTAGCTGAGTTCACAACACTATCTGTGAGCATGCGCAGACCCACAGCTCGCTGAAAAATAAACCTCAGTTAATTGAAAGCATGGATATGTGGAACACAAATATGTGGGGATTTACTCTATTATTATTTTGGAATATTTATCACTGAGTAGTCTGGTATGTAATTTTAAGGACATATTCTTGCTCTGCGTCTAATCTAAGACTTTCACATTGTAGGTTAGTTCTCAAAAATATATAAAATATTATGTAAAAAGAGTGTTTAAAATTTGTACTTCTATGCAAAAAGTGTATATATTAAAGGCCATATCCAATTACTTGGATTTATTGAATCTTTTTCATTTGAGCGGAAATAAAAACCAAGCAAACAAGAAAAAAAAAATCAGAGAAAACAGGGAGTGGAAAAAAAATAAAAGAGAAAAAATAATCTTGGTTTTCAATGGTGAATGAAATCCAGAAGGGAATTAAAAAAAAAGAAAAAAAAGGCAAGGTGACTTAGGGGAAAAAAACCCTTGACAGTGGGACTGACCAGTCTGTGAATCTGGGTTAAATTAATTTCTTTAACCTTGATCTCCAAGTTTGCTCATAGATCTAGTTAAATTGTTGACTAGCCTGGCTCACCATAGTTCCTTCAGGCTACACAGGAGGAGCAATTAAACACTCTTTTATGTAGTCACTGTTGGAAAGAGTAGAAACTGTGCCATGTTTGGCTGTGTAGAAGAACTTGTACCTATCCATCTGAAGAAGTAAAAGCTATTTCTGAAACAGAAATTCAGAGGCCAATGGGTTTATTGGCTGCAGCTGTTAAGGTGAATGGCTAAAAGCAGGAGCAGTAGTCATGGTCATTCAGCTCAAAGAAAATCTCCCAACAAACAAAACCCAACAACAACAACAACAAACCAACAAGCTTTTGCTGTGTTCTAGGATTGGGATGTTTTGGGCTGGTAGGACTTTATTTCTGTACATGAAAACTGCATTTTGTGTCCACTTATACAAAGTCAGGTGTCCTGATATTTAATATAAGTAAACAGAATAGTGTGAAGGAAATTTTTTATGACTCCTTTATTTCCTCTATCAGAAACAGTAAGCGAGTTCTCCACTTATAGGAAAACATTCAAGATAAAATATGTATGGTGGATTAATTGCTGCAGTGTATGAAAAATGAGATGTATTGTACTTGTGTCATGCTTCAAGGCATGATATTTTCTTATATAATTTTTAATACATCATTTTGTTAGAAATGCCATAGATATTCATTCAGTGCTTGCCATACACAGAAAGGTTTGCCTAAGTTCCTGTCAAAACTGTTAGTATATAGAAGTCTTTAAAGCACTTTAGCCAAAAGGGATTTGGTCTTGTGGTGCCAGTGTGCGCTGCCAGATTTTGTTACTTTACTGTATGTATGTACTTAATAGATGGACTTTCCCTGTCTTCCTCTATTTTAGGAAGTTTTGCTCTTTTCAGCAATGTTGATGAATGTTAGGGATCTCTTCTTATACACCTTTATTGATTCTCAAGCTTTTGAATGGAGGAACAGAGTTCTGAGTTTTAATTTCTTTTTGGTTTTAGAACAAACAGGCAAGAAGCATTGACGAACTGAACAAAAGGGATCAGACTTAGATAATAATATAAATGATGTTTCAGAAGAGGTTTTAAATGCAATGCCAATAAATATGATCACAGGTCATGCCTGCTCAGCTATTTCTTGATCAGTTGGCACAGCTCTGTATGTGTCTGCTACCCAAAGCCATTAAGCAATTTGTTTGCAATGAAGATGGTTAAGCTGTAAAAGCCAAATGCCTGAAACAGAATTACCATGCTAGTCATGCCAATAGTCCCTGGAGTACAGAGACAGACAGCTTCCGGAGGCTGTGGCTTCTTGATAGGTAGGTAAGGACCTGTAAGTCAAGAAGAAATTGAGAGGATATTCAAGGATCTTCCTGTTTTTCTGGATTGTGTGGGAAAGGAGAAGTATTGAATAACAGCTAAACAAGTCTAGCAGTAAGAGATAAGTGCCTTTTTCTGCCATGTGACAAACATTTGCTTCATTCATGCATCTTAAGTCTGCAGCTTGTTTTCAGTTCTTCCTTAGTCTTCCAGTACAGAGCCCTAAAGCATACCCACACTACTTGTTCATGGAAATATGTATGTAGAAATAATGACTGATTCAGGCTGAGGTAAATGAAAAAGGGAGTGACTTCTAATTTGTAGTGGCAAGATAAGTACTGTTCATGAGCTTGTATTTACTTGCTCTTTGTAAAGATTTCCCCTCCCGCTACCCCTCACCCCAGGATGTTACCTTGTGTGTGGTGCTTTTCATTTTAAACTAGATAGAGGCATTTACATTGCAGGGAGTTTATGAAGAACAACTCTTGATGCCTGATTTGCTTCTGTCTTTCTTTAACACAGAGTAGTACCAAAATACTAACAGACTGAAATGGTACTTTATACTGCCCAAGTGTCAAAAACAAACAAATAAACAAACCCCAACAACAAAGCTAACCAGTAATTTAGTAAGAGTTTTCTAGACAATAAGAGATGCCTATTGAAAAGACTGAGACTTATTCTGGAGAGCGTTTACCTTAGAATAGTACCTTAGAAAAAAGAGGCTGTGACCCCGTGCAGGACTTCTGGACCCATGGAGAGACAGAAGCCCATGCTGGAGTAGGTTTTCTGGCAACATTTATGACTCCACAGTAGACCCAGACTGGAGTAGTCTGTTCCTAAAGGACTGTACCCCATGCTGGAACAGTTGCTGAAGAAATGCGTCCTGTGAGAAGGACTCTTCTAGGAAAATTTCATGAAGGACTGTCTCCTGTGGAAGGAACCCTACCTTGAGCGGGGGAAGAGTGTGAGGTATCCTCCTTCTGAGGAGGAAATGCTGGAAGAGACAACGTGTTAAGAATTGACTGCAGCTTCCCATTACCTGTACCTGGTGCTGCTAGTGTGAGGAGGTATAGATCCAGAGAAAAAGTTAAGTCCAGGAAGGAGGCAAGCGTCCTGACTCACTGGTGATGAACCTGAAGAGTGGAAATTGGCTAATGCCACACCTATCCACAACATGGCCCAGAAAGATGAACTGGGTAATTATAGACTTGTCAGCCTGACCTCAGTCCCAGGCAAAATCATGGAACAGATAATCCTGT
>WEKX01021102.1:13352-69039 GCA_013390025.1 Pitta sordida | reverse complement strand
TGCTTGAGAGGGTCCAGGGAAAGGCAACAAGGATGGTGAAAGGACTGGAGAACAAGCCCTATGGGGAGCGACTGCTAAACTGGGACTGTTCAGCCTGGAGAACAGGAGGTTCAGAGGTGACCTCATTGCTGTCTACAACTACTTGAAAGGAGGTTGCAGTGAGGTGGGTGTGAATCTCTTCTCTCAGGTGGCCAGCACCAGTAATTGCTGAGTGATTTCTCAATGTCCTTATCTTGACCCATGAGCTTCTCATTATTCTTTCTCTACGCTGCCCAGATGAGAAGGGGAGTCATAGAGTGGCTTTGGTTGGCACCTGGCATCCAGGTAGAGTGAACCCACCACACTCCCATTTTTTTGATTTGGGAATAGTTACTATTCCTAGCCTGCCTCTAAATTCTGTCCCCCTATACAGCTAGTATTACTGCTCTGCAAAACCCCAGTTGCACTTTCTTTGTCACAGACATTTTGAGATGTCACTTGATAATTCTCATTGACTTCCCAAAGAACTCATTTCTAATACACAGTCATTTTAAGTATTTGACAATTATTTGATTTTTTATTATTTTGTTTCAATCAGATCATATATATCATGTCACAGCAAACTGAAAATATTCAAAACCACCTGTTCCAAATTGTGGGTTTGAGAATTAAATTTACATTTAAAGTATTTTTAACCATGGATTTTTTTTGTTTTCCATGGGGGTGTTTTTGTTTTCTTTTTCTTAATGGGACTCTGTTTGCTTAGATCTTTCTCAATTCCCATTAGATACATATAATTTGAATATAAATTAAGAAATTGAGATTAATATTTATTTATGAATGCTCATGTATCTCTGATGATGACCCCCTGATTTTTTATGTTACATTATTTTTTAATTTTTCTTTTACTTATATCTATATCTATAATTGCAAGATAACATTATTTGCAATTAGTGATGAAGACAATGAGTCCTGCTAGTGGCCATTACCTGGAGCTGGAGCCCAGTTCTCATTTGAATCCATTATTAGCATGTGATGGTTTACGTTCATTTGTGTAGAACTGCCATTGTCTTTCAAACTTCATAGTCCAGTAAGATACTTTAGAGAATGTTTAGAATTAGATTTACAAAATCTTATGCTTTAAAAATAAAGAGAAAGGCTTTCCAATTTTTTTGGCAAAGCAACTCTTTGCAGACTGAAAGCCAACTACATCAAGAAAGCATCGTATGATAGACATCAAGAAAAACCTAGAATATTTCTTTTTTTTTCTTAATCAGATTGCTGGAAAATATCAAATAAAGGCTATGTTATTCTTTTCATATGAACTAGAAAATTCTAAGCAATACTTAGGTAGCAGGAAGAAAATATTCCTGGATTGTTATATTGTATTCAGTTTCTGTCATTTCCCAAAATGCACAGCTACTGTGTCATTTTAAGATTTATAAGTCACTGTGTTTATGTTTTAATGATCAATGGCAGTTCTCGATCTGAGTCATTAATGAGATTTTTGACTGTGTCTACATTTAAAACTTGTATATTTTGCAAGAGACAGAGTATGCTTGCAAAATGAGATTTCTGTCATGGTAATAATAAGTTTTACATGCTCATGCTGAGAGGATTCACTCTCATGAATCCTCTGCTCTACTCTGTGGAAGGTTACATAGCACAAACTTTGTGTTACATGAGAGGGTCAGAGGGAGAACTCTTGCTGGTATTTCCAATAGAGCACTTTGGTCTGCAAGAACCTAGAAAATGGGCCTCAAGGTAGAGGTACCTACCACTTCTATGTTGATAGTAAAGTAGCAGGAAAGTCTCCTCAGAGTGAAATGTGATTTTGTAGCTTGCTCATTTATTAAAATGCTATCTATGACTTTCTTTGAGGGCATCAGAATAGCTTGATAATAGCAGATTAAGTGCATACAGTGTCACTTGGGGGATGTTTAATATACCGTCACAGATACTTGCGCATAGTTAAACTGCTCTTGAAAATAGCAAATAATGGCCTTCCCAAACAATGTCTGAATTCTTTTATTCCATAAAATTTCTCCTTTTAATTGTTCTTGTATTATTATTTTAAAAAATTTGTAAGAGCGTCAGTGGGTTTCTTTATCAGTAATAACTTGCTTATAGGCTAGTGGAGAAAAATTGAAAAAATTTTCAAGTAAAAGCCTCAATTTCTAACAGTGTTTGCGTTTTTGCATGCCACCTTCTCTAATGTATAAAAGTTGGTGAATATGTCCAAACACCAGAGAGAACCAGGATAAAATTTTCCTGTAGAAATGCTATAATGTTGTACTTAGACCTATTGAACAAGGCATTCAATTGAACTGGTCCTTTGTAAAGCCATACCTTTTTCAGACAATCACTGATTGTAGTCGAAATAGGTAAACTGCTGTTGCAAAACCAAAGTACTGACCAATAAGACATATGAGAAGTAGCTTGGAAGAGCTACGGATTGTTTTCAGAATATTGGGAACAATACCTCACTTGCATGAAAACTAAATCTGTAAATCGGCCAAGACATAAGGTAAAGAAGTGGCACACATCAAAGTTACAAATCAACTAAATTCTAGCCTTCTTTGGGACAACATACATCTGCTACTGATTTCTGGTGAGGCCAAGAGTCTAGCCTAACCACTGTTTTAGAAAAAAAAATTGTTTTAGGAAAAACTTGTTCAAATTGTATGAAGTTATGAAGAAAGGTGTCCCTATAGTTTATTCATTATTTAAATTTAACTATGTTGGAATTTGGCTGGCATGAACAGTGCAGTAAGGAATACTAGTTCTAATTTGGCCATAAGAATTAAGGAGAATGCGAGATAAGGTTGACAAGATCAATAACATCTTTTTGTTATCTCTGCCAAAATTTGTCCATTGTTGATTGAGTTATTTCTCCATCTCGTTTGTCCTATACAAATCTTCTATTTAGCCAAATGCTGGCTCTTGGTTCTTCAGCATCATTGTCTCATTTATGGCGTCCTTGGCTTTTTACATGCTACATGACAATTCCAGCCTGTGCTAGCACTAAGTCTTGCAACTTGGGCACTGCAGAACTTAATAACTAGCAAGAATTAAATAATTTTGTAGAAACCCCTACAATTCTAAAAGATTAATTCCCCTGAAATATTTATCAATATGTGATTCTGAGTCTCAGTTATTTTTGAGCTTGAGTGGAGGACAGAATATCTATATCCAAAATGTACCTTCCCACCTCATCCAGATGTTTTAAAATTCAGACTGTAACATGTCAGAAGTTTGCAGAATTATAGAATTGTTTAGGTGTGAAAGATCCTTTAAGATCATCGAGCCTGAGCACTGACAGTTTTGGAGATTAGAAGGGAAAAGAAGAATAGTTCAAGAGAGAGCTCTGATTACCATGAACTGAAAATCCTGTGAACTAAGGAAAAGAATGATCCAGACTGTCCTATCTCTGCAGTTATTCAACAAAGTCTTATTGGCCCAGACATTACTTTGCATTTTCATAATTCCTCTTACTAGTGATTTTAATGTCAGGGGAAACAAACAAATGAGATATCTTGTGTAGTAATTGTCCAGTGCATAGAATAAGATGACCACTCTGAAATGTCCCTTATAAACTTAGAAATTAAAAGCTGACCTTCCTGGATAAATGCAAAAGGATTTAAAAATTTAAATTTGTTGTGGTTTAGAGTGAGATTTTTCTCCCTTGCCACCAATTCCAATTAAATTGATTCTTCTCCTCAAAGGGAAGTGAAAAAACAATTATTTATTAACTGAGCCACACAGATTAGAACGAAAAAATTAATCCTCCTCCAGCGAGTTAAGGAATAGCAAGGAAGAAAAAACCATGGTGTTTCCAAATGTCAGTAGTAGTCCAATATCTGCAAAGTCTCTATCAGTCTCTCTCCCCGTCCCGGCAGGAAGGGTGGAGCAGGGAGGAGACTGATAATCCACTGACTCAGTCAGTTAAGACCTCCTGCTTTCAGTTCAAAAAGATAAACACANACACAGATTAGAACGAAAAAATTAATCCTCCTCCAGCGAGTTAAGGAATAGCAAGGAAGAAAAAACCATGGTGTTTCCAAATGTCAGTAGTAGTCCAATATCTGCAAAGTCTCTATCAGTCTCTCTCCCCCTCCCGGCAGGAAGGGGGGAGCAGGGAGGAGACTGATAATCCACTGACTCAGTCAGTTAAGACCTCCTGCTTTCAGTTCAAAAAGATAAACACAGTTCAAAGACAAACACAGTTCCTCAGAGTTCCAAGAAAAAAGACTGCAAAGGAAAAAAAACAGAGGAAGAAGCTGAAGACACCCCGATATCCTGAGCTGCTGCCGCTGCCCCCGGAATTCCCTCTCGCTTCCAGGCCAAATGCTTCAAATTTCTTCCGGGAATTTACTATTTTATCGGGGGGGGGGGGAAGAATGCTATGGACAGTGTTGTTTTAGAACAACAATGTGAAATACAAAAAAATTAAAATACTAAGATGTATTTACCACACATATCATATTATATCATGCTAACCTGAGACAAAATTTTAAAATATTGGAAAAAAATGGTACATATGCATAAACTACTGTCTAAAACCAAAATCATGATTTCAGGCCTTATCCTACAAACAGCTTCCTTAAGTAATTTCTTGCTTACATGAAAGTAGCGAATATAATGACATTAATTACGTATATGGATAAGCTTGCACATCTGAGCCCTTGGACACTTTAGAATCCTGAATAGAGGCTGATTTTCAGACACAAGTGGTTTTGTCTAAGCCATTGCAAATCAGATATTACCAACATTTTAATGCTATTAAATTTTAATTTGGAGAAAGGAAATAGGAACAGATCATATTCTATGCAATAATACCCAGAAATAAGTTTACGCTAGGGCAGTAGAAGCAGAGAATTTATTATCTTTACTATTGCTGAAACCAAATGGTTTACTTTAGGATTTCTTTTCTTAAAAGCATAAATGAATAAACGATATACTTTTGTTAAGTACAAGTTACATTTATAAATAAGCTTGAGTATTAGTTACGTTTAGACATATTAAGTATGATTCAGCTTTTCTGGTTACTTAACCATTTGCATGGAAATGTGGGTTATGTCCTCATGAAAGCAACAAAATAAAAAAGCTATCCTTTGCCAATGGTGTCTCCCAATCACACCATTCCTCATTGAAATGTCAGACGTAGGAAAACCAATTTGGAACCATCAAGCATAGCTCAATTGCCTGCCCAGAATAGGGGAAAAACTCCCCTTTGAACTGAGGATAAAGTGTAGCGTATGCCAAATCCCAAATGATGTGTAGAGAAAGCTACAAGAAAGTTAGTGAATTCTACATAGGATTGAATATGAATGTCTATGTTATACAGATAAAGTTGTAATAGATTGGAGAGCATAAAACTCAATTGGCCTTTGTTTCAAGAGCATCTCTTAATTTCACCTTTGGCTCTGAAGCCTAACTTATAATTGAGTAAATGAAATTTCCAGTTTTGGAAGGTTTNTGATTCTGTGATTCTGTGAAATGAAATTTCCAGTTTTGGAAGGTTCACCTCTTAGAAGTGCTGAATAGGTTCTTGTAGCATTCTGCACAAATTCCCTTGAGTGTATTAAGACAGATATGATGCTACTCACTGATACTACTTCCAAAGCTCATTGTCAAGTATACAGTGACGCAAAAGAAAACAGTGTGCCCTCTCTTTACTTGAAAGAGGAAAATCTGTCCCATCCATTCTGTGAACATGTCTACCTGATCTAATTGAAACTGAAATCTCATTTCTTACATGAGATTTCCTTAATGGTAAGAGAAGTGTTTTTATTTTGTCTATACCAGACACAGTTAATAACAACACATGCCTAATATGAGATACAGGAAGAAGATTACAATATGTTATTTAGGTCTAATATGCAAATAAAGAAGGTAACACACATTTGTGTAATATGAATGAGGTAATACGGGAAACCTAATTTTCCCATTACCATGATGAAATAGTTTCTTTTTTATTTTAATAGTTAGATGATTTTTTTTTCTTCTGGGTTAAGAAAGGGAAAGCATATTAGTTAGAATAGTTTTCATTAATTTTGCAGATTTTTCATATGAAAATATTTTTTTTACTTCAGGCCATACTTTTTAACTGACTACAAGATTTAGAACTGAGGACTGCGTATTCTCTTAAGAGTTGGACTCAATGAGCCTTGCGGGTCCCTTCCAACTCAGAATATTCTGTGATGCTGTGATTCTGTGACTTAACTTCAAAAGGTTGGCTGGCAGACTTGGAAAGGGAGTATGAGCATCTAAGTGAAAACTCATTGTTGCAAAATAGTGATTTAAGTAATTCTGCTCTTCCTGGTCATATTGTGTCCTGATTTAGCCACTAGGAACCACAATTACAAACAGTGGACGAGAGATCGTTAAAGAATACACCAAATTTATTGGATATATATATATATACAGTAATACCTCACCCTTCATGAGGAAGGGGTCTCGTGAAACATCTAATTTGCAAACATACACAGGTCATTAATATGCATACAGGTCATGCCCATTGCTTCACCCCCAGCTAATCAGGAGCACTGGGAAGCATTTCCCACTCCTCCCCACGGAGTCTCACAGCACAGGGGAGCAAAGGGAAGGGTTTCTGAGACCTCTCTGCCTGGGGAAACCCCCAGAGAATCCCTGAACTTCTCTTCAGCCCTGCTGCTGCTTCCACAACCACTGCCAGACTGCTGCCACTGCTCATGCTTGCACTGCCTCCGTGGTGGGGAAGCTCCAGGGCCGCAGTGGGGAAGGGGTATCCCCGGGCTCAGGTTGAAGATCTTGGAGCCTGGGAAACCTTAACTTGTGGGCACGTCCTGCTGCTGCCCCATCCCAGCATACAGCGCTTGCCCCACTGCCACTGTGGCCAGCCCAGTCCCACTTGCATGGGGCATTTTCCCTGGGGCTACGTCATCACCAGGTGTGCCAGTGTGCAGTCCCCAGGCACAGACTGCATCACCTTCCTCGCCTATAGCCATGGAAACAGTAGCATGCGCCTGGTGAGGGTCAGTCCCCCAGCTGGGCTTTGAGTAATGGGGGACAGCGTGACTTGTGGTCGTGCTGCGCTGGGTCTCAGCGGCTGCCTAGGGCATACCGTGGCATGAGCCTTCCATTGTAGGGACTGGGCATGGAGACACACAGGAGCAAGACAGGGACCGGGGCATGGAGCTGTGGGACCATATATGCCACAGGAGCGAGAGGCACTGTGCGCCCTCCCCACAGGGCCGCCAGTCCCTCCCCACAGGGAGCACTGGTGCGAAGTTGCCGTATTTCTGGCAATAATTTGCCATATTAATGTCCAATCTGAATTCGTGGGTTTAATGTTTTGCGGAAGCCTCACAAGAACCAAGACCTGCAAATCTAGAAGTATGAGTGTATATAGGTATATATGCATGAATTAAAACTGGCAACAGCAAGAACAGGGAAGAAAAGTCCAACTACTCACCAGAACCCACACGCACAACACCCAAAATATCCCCCAGAAACAGCAGGAAAATGTCGGGGCAGCAGGAATACCAGCTTCTGACCAGGTGACAGCAGAAACTGTCACTGACCCTTCTTGGAGAGATGAGGAGGCTTGCAGGAGAGAGAGACAGCTGGCTGAGGAACCCAAAAAAGCAGGGAAAAACTTGTAAATGGATCCAGAGTCTGGGGCATCCAGCCATCCATCAAGGGCGACAGCAGCAGAACTGGGACCAAAAAGGGCAGAGCCAAGGCTGTGCTGGGGTATTTAAGGGATCCATGATCCCAGCACTCCAGAGGGAAAACCCCAGAAGCAGAGTCTTGAGGAGAATTGAGGCTAGGTGTTTTTGCCGGCTTGACTTTCCCCTGGCACAGAGCAGCGAATTTGCCTAAAACTCTCAGTGTTCAACTGTACTGTCCCAGAGTTCCTGGCGCTAGCCCTGGGGAGGAGACTTCTGGTGGTGGACCCTCCGAGACAGTCAAAATGGCAGCCACAGGTCAGCCTCTTATCTTTCTTCTCTCTCCCCTGCCCATTCCTAGTCTCAAGGGGGAAAGAACAGGAGAAAAAGATATGGATAAGAACTTTCCTCTTCGTAAACATCCAAAAACCTTCTCCCCTACGCACCATGTCAGATTGTCTGCTGCTTCCTTTCACAATATGAATTGTCAAGAAAGAAGATAAGCTAAAACTAAGTGGTTGTTAGTAAAATAAAATGGCCAACATATGGCTGGAAATACAGTATTCATGCAGCATTAGGGCATTTTTTTCAAATTTATGTAAGGAGAAAAACTGCAATACACTCTTTTCATAGTAGGTGGGTTTCAAATTAAAGGTATTTCATTGTTTCATAATGGTGGAATTGTAATCAATAAGAATTAAGTCTTTATAAAAATTTAAAAGGTGAAGAACAATATACATACCAATTATTCTCAATTCATGTTTGTAAATATTCATAAATTGGAAATAACTCTCATTCGTGGGTGAGACTAGCAGTATTCATACTTTTTATTAGCCCACATAATATAGGATCCATTCCATGTAAGTTTTTAAAATCAAATTCCTTATTGTTGCTCACCAGCTTCTCCTCTTTTGCTATTAAATATCGTACTACGATAATGTATTTATGCCCAAGGGTGCTCAGTATGTGTCCTGTGGACTGGATTCTGTCTCAAACCAGTCTCACAGACTAACTGTAAACTGTCAGGCATTTCTAAACCATATGGTGATTGTGGATGTCCCAGAGACATTACAAAAATGTAATCCACAGTGCTTTGTAGAGTTGTGTGGGGTATATCCGTACGTGAAAAGTAGAACATAAATGTTTTCTATAGCCCAGGTTGGAAGGGACCTTCAAAGGTGTAGCCTTTTGTGGGAGAGAGAACTTTGATAAGATTATCTAGCAACTTGACACATTGCATCTTGAAAACTTCTAGTGATGGAAATTGTTGGGGAGGAGGAGACAAACTACATGTTTCTATCCGTGTAGTAGCTCATGACATCTTAGCTCAGTTGAGACTGCCTGTCTTCTCTCAGGTGCTCTCCCTGGGTCAGGTAGTTTCACAGTCTCTCTACAATGTTCAGTTTGTAAGCAGTGGCTGAATTCAACTTCTCTTCAAGGCAGTTACAGCCCCCAAGGTGGCCCTACAAGTACAGCTGCTCTATGTGCCCCTACCCTCAATATCTTCATATACTTTCCAGTTACCCCAAATCACAGAATCACACAGAATCACAGAAAATTATGAGTTGGAAGGGACCCACAAGGATCATCTAGTCCAACTCACCATCTAATACCCATACAGCGACCGAGGGCACATCCCAGAGCATAATAACAACCTAGATGCCTCACAACCTAGCAGGCCACTCCGAGCCGGAGGGGGCCCAGGGTCATCCAGCCCTCACCCCCCAGCTAGACCAGCTAGACCATGTCACTAAGCTCATCGTCCAGTCTTCTCTTAAATCCCTACAGAATTTGGCAGGTTTTGTGCCGGCTACATAGGTAGGTGTGTGAATGTTTTCTCCCTGCCCCTCATCCCCCGGCTTTGAGAAAGTAATGAAATTAATAACAGTGGAAGGAAGAATTATTTGAGAATACTGTTCAAAATCCATGATCCTGCTTCTACCAAGTATCTGTCACACTCTTTTTGATTCAATTTTCACTTAATAGGTCTGATAAGAGGAAAAGCTCTTTTATGCTTGTGCCTATCATTATTTACTTGCATTGGAAGTCTTAATATGGGGAAAACTAGGTAAAGAACAAGCTAATGAATCAGAAAAGAAATTGTTTAAGAAAAAAAAGGGGAAGAAGAATACCTTATCTTTCTGAGCAGCACGACAGGCAGAAAGGAGAAAAATGTGGTAGGGAAACTGTGGAGAATAGGAAGTGTAAGAAGCAAAGTGCCTCTTGTTTGGAGACATTGCATATGTCTTCCAGCTACAGGATGTAAAGCAAGATGTCAGTAGCAAAGCTGGAGGTTAAGATAGGGCTGGAAGACAATTGGTACACACAGACTCAATTGTATAGCTGTTGCAGCAAAAATGTGTTTGGTTCTGCATCAAAAAATTTCATAGTTCCTCCAAACACATGCACAATGCTATATAGCTTACAGCAATGATTATACTAATAGTCAATGGGTGACAAATACAGTTGGCTAACTGGAATGGAGTGGAATGCAATAGAGCATAGGACAATTACTCTGCAAAAGGGAAGCCATAAGTCTAAGTACTAGGATTTCATACAAGATACTAAGATACTGGGGTAGTACTTGGATAATAGTAATTAGAACAGAACAGTTACTCATTATCACATCATCCCTATGAGACTGCCCAGATGTGTCAAGAGAAAATTCCAACATAGCAAGGAAAGAACAAAATAATCAAACAGCTGGAGATAGGAAAATCCACTTTCATAGAACTTTTCTCCAAATTATTTTTAAAAGTATTTTATTTTAAATCATATAACATGACACATAATCTGTCTTTCAAAACCTTTTAAATTAGTCTGCATAAGATTCTCAGGAATATCAAGACTTGTAAGTGCCAAATCCTTCTTTGAGTCTTGGTAGGGTCTTAACATCAATGACATCCTGTGGCACTGAGTTCCATAATCTAATTATGTGCTGCATTAAAAAGTATGTTCTTTTATCAGATTAGCTACTGCTTTTCATTTTCACTTAGTGTCCTTTTGTTCTTGAATTATGAGACACAGGACTACAGAAGCTCCTGATCTATTTTCTCTTTGTCACTTACCACTTTTATACTTTCATCACATCCCTCCTTATTCATCTTTTTCTTCCTAAGGTTAACAATTCAAATTTTTTAGTCTTTTCACATGAAGCCTACTCTATATGCCTAATTATTGCTATCACTCTTTTCTGAATACCTTCTAATTCAGTAGTATCTTTTGGTGATGAAGCGACCAGTACTTCACACTATTCCAGAGGAGGGAAAATTATTGATTCATATAATGACATTATTATTTTTTTTTAATCCCCACCTCATTTCTTATGCATCTTAACATTTTATGTGCTTTTTTGACTNTGATGACCTCTATGGTCTTTTCCAACCTTAATGATTATACGATTCTGTGATTTAGCAGGGGTCTTCATTGAGCTGTCTGCAGTGAGACCCAGGTGTTTTTCCTAAGCTGATGCTCATAACTGAGATCTCTGGTAAAAGAAATTATCTGTTACAGGCTTGGGTTTTTTAATTGTGTTTTGGGTTGTTTTTTGTTTGTTTATTTCACCAATATGCCTTACTTTGCACTTAAATAAATTGTTTTCCCCTCTTTTAACATGGCCTATTCATCTGCCTTGGTCATTTACCTGACAAGTTTCCTTTCTTATTCAGAATTTTCGTGCTATATGTAAATTCTTTTATATTGCTGTTTACTGACTATTTTAACATTAATTAGAATATTTTAAACACCTGATCCTTGTATTACACCTTGAAGTACCCTGCTGTTGAGCTTTTGCTGTAATGAAAATTGATAATATAGTATATATATTTTTTTAAATAATCTAGCTTCATTTTGCATACTGTTTCAAAATTACTTTGTCTCTGACTGAGATAGAGCTGAATCTCTTGAGAGGAACATTGTACTTTCCACATTTAAGCAATTACTCTAACAAGGTTAAGGGTCAGATACTTTCGCAATTATCACTAAATCTTTGAGACACAACTGTGCTCTTTGTGGCCACAAGTATGGAAATTAAGGACAGAGGATGGATAAGTAATTCATTCATCATATTGGGCAGATACATTCAAAATTAAGATGTGAGAAAGGTTTTAACAAAGCAGTTCCTAGCACTGTCTTGGTGATAATCTTGAAAAACCAGGAATATATGAGTCTACTTGTTACACCTAAGACTTCGTGTGAAAATAAGGAAAAAGGTAACTATTGATAAGGTCTGCACATCTGTTAATTTTCAAGACTTTCTTTCCAAATCTAATATGAACCAAGATACTTTAAGATTTGGAATCCCTAATGTTCTTGTTGGAAAGTCGAACTTATTTTGAGGCTTTATATGTCCTGACATCCCCTAGGCCTGCTTATTTCCTGGTATCTCTCTCTCTTTCTCTCAAGTGTTCCCCATCCTCTCCCTGAGAGAGTCTATGTCTGCTTCATCAACCCTGACTGCCTACAGTATGCAACAGACTTCACCACCTTTCTTCACAAGGAAGATTGCTTGCACAGAGAAGACTCCTCAGACTCCTTGGGACCTTGCACAGATGCATGCCACTGCCTTGAACTCAGAATGGACACTAAATGGATCTTGAACAATCTGGTGGAAATGTGATCGGTCACCTGCAACTCAGACCCAACCTGTTTGGTAAAGGAACTATAAGGACAGCTAGGACTCCTTGTGATGTTCCTGTAGTTTTGTCTGAGGGAGATACCATAGTTCACCCAACCCTAGACCAAACTATTTTGTGTGTAATGGAGGTTGAAAACAGTTATCAGTTTACAACAGGTATTAAGTATTTATTTTCTGAACAAGCCTGTGAAAGGCTAATAACCCTTCAACAACTAGTAATGGTGCCTGATAAGATTAGAGGACAGAACACGGAATATAATAACATGGCTATCTCTGGAACAATTGCACAAATATATATATGTGTATATATATGTATGCGCACATCTATAGCTGTGTATATAAGAATATATATAAAATATATATTATTTTTTCTTTAGCAAGATATTTTGATATATGTATCATAATATAGGATGTTGAATTATAAGAATGACAGTCAAACTCACCGCTGTGACCTTTTTGTTCATTCATAACAACACAAAAAGTTACTAGTATAATATAGCACCATCAAAAATATAAATTGAGTTTCTTATTTGAAGGAAGAATGAGAGGAAAACTTAGTGGTCTTCCATTACTTTTGGAAGGCTCTAAAATACCACAGGGCTTGTGCAGCATAAGAAAGTGACGGGAATAGAACACAAACTGTACAGTGACACCTATTAATGAAGATAATATTCTATTAATGACATCTTTGCATCAATTGTAAGAAAAGAAACTGTACTATGTGCCGTTTAGTTAATTCAGAGGGGAAAAATGTATACCAAAATATGAGATCACTGCAGTGAACAATTCAAATTTGAATGCTTTTCACAATACAGTGTATTTGTAAAATAGGGAGCAACCTAATAAAAATGCATGCAAGTCTTACAGTTTTCCAGTGAAACCTAAGAAAATGACTTAAGTGATTTGAGGCAGAATTTTGAGGAAGAAATACCCATGGAAAACTGTGGCAACACTGTGCCTGCTGCTGGCTTCATACCGAAAACATCCATGCTTTGCAATTGCTGTGCATTAATGTATCTCTAGAAATGGGTGTATTCAGGTAGCATTAAGAAAAAAATATATGCCTTTTCAATGGTGCTTTTTCTTTTGGGAGAATGTCACAGAATACTTCTGAACATCTATAGGAGGCTGTTACTCATTAAACAAAGCCTGTAGCCCACTATTTTTCATGTAAACACACCGTGATAAAATATATAAATACAGAATAAATAAATATTAAAATGTTGTCTGAAATAAATCTTTATCCCTGTAATATTCCAGTGCAGAGTCTGTACTTCTTTTTTTTTTTTTTCATTTTTCTCTAGAAACTATGTAAGAATTAATTTGAACATACAAAAGACTCATCAGTGCATTTCAGATGGGCTTCTTGGTTCTCTACTTTCCTTAAAAGGCTGTGCATCCACAATATTCCCCAGAGCTTAGTGGGATACCATAACCCATAAGAGATGCTGCATTTTTCAAATCAAATGTTTTAGTGCTTTCTCTCCCTCCAGGCTGTTAGTACCCTGTAATGACTTTTTGGGGAATGGTATCAATGGATAATATTTTAAAATACCAAACAGTAAGTGAAATAACAGTGTAAGTGAAATAACCCAGCGTGAATAAGCTGCAGAGGATTACATTAGCTAACATACCCATTTTTAGGAAACTCTTGTTTCTGTTTCATCCTTAATTCTGTGAAAAGAAAACCATCAGTTTCAGGTTGTGGTAGTTTATGTAGCTATTAATGGCAGGCATGGGTGGTGTTTCTAGTACCTTTGCATTTCAATTTCATATACAGTAAACCCTCTCCATTTCATGCTTCCCCTATGGCAGCCTCACTTCCTCGCGGCATGATTTTTCCATGACAGGGGAGGTCCATTTCGCGGACTATTCACAACTGCGCACACACGACTTGACACTCATAAATATTCAAAGTAAGCCGTCATGAATATACAGATTTCTCCCCACCCCCCAAGCCACTGCATGGACTGCTGCACCTCTCTGCTGGCCCACACTGCACCTCTCTGCTGGCCCACACTGACCTGGGCTTGCTGCTTCCCCGCCCCATGCGGAAAGGAGCAAAGAGGCACTGGCACATGCCCACCCTTCTGTCCCTGGTTTGCATCCCATGTTACCAGGGAGGCTAGCTGCGAGTCAGCTGTAATAGCCAGACATGTTCCAGCTTACTGGGCTATTTTTTCACCTTTTCTACAAAGCTTTTGTTTTTACAGTACACATTAACAGAGGTTTTGTTTTGCCTGTTTGCCTGGTTTTTTTGAAAGCAGGAGTTTGAAGTTCACATAGTTTTTAAGCTCAATTTCTGGAAAAAGTTTGTTGACTTTAGGCTTGACTGTACCTAAATAACTTTATGTAGTGCTGGAGTCAAACATGGCTTTAAGCTCTGCTAGTCTGGCCCCTGCAGGGTGTGCCCGGGAGCCTGTAAAATTCCTGGAGAATGCAGCATGCCCTCAGCACCTCTCCTAAGCACCAGGACGCTGCTCTGCCAGTGTGCCATTGGCAGTATTTCCGTGGTGACGAGGCAGCCACCGGAGCCACCGCACTCGTATGTTTATGTGCCAGCAGAGCTATGCACAACCAGCCCCAGCCACCACTGTGCCATGCTAGGTGTGTCCTGCGGGAGGGAACATGCCAGGGAGAGCTCAGAAGTACATACAGCCCTGCAGTGCCTCCTCCACCCGCTGCAGCTGCTGCAGCAGTGACAGCCAAAGCCCAGGAGCCGCTGGGGAGGAAGCGTGGGCTCAGGAACCCCTTTGTCATGATTCCTGGGGACTCCGCAAGTGGGGATGGGGAAGACGAAACCCCCTTCACTCCCTTCACCGCTCACATTGCACGAGGAGCTTCCGGGAACACCCCTCAGCTGCTCCAGAGCTGAGAGGGCGGGGCGACCGGGGACAAGTTTGCATATTAATGAGCTGCCTAATCAAGCAGATGGAGGGCTTTGTGGTGGGGCAACAAGACCTGCAGTATCATGGTATTCGAGGGCCGACTGTAAATCCTATTGTAATTATTACTTTTTTCTTTAGGCTAAACAAACTATTAGAATTAGGAGGCACAAAAGGTAACCCTTTTGAATTTAGTTTTCTTTTTTTTTTTCCTGTTATTTACCTGAGGTTTAGAGATACGGAAATAGATGTGTAAGATACTTACTTATCTGTTCTATACTTAATCCAGAGCTGAGACAATGTTTTTTTGCTTGTCTTAGTGGGATTTTCCACATGAGTACATTCATAGCATCATAAATATATGCAATTGTTCTGTTAATTTCGTACAATATCACCTAAAGGTAAAAGTAGGATCAGTAAAAATAAACAAGAGGGTTTTTTTTTCACTTAAGTGAAACTCAGATTTCATCCAAATATGACAAAAAAAGCTGGCTTTTATGTACACTCTCAAATCACATGGAATTTCAGTTGGTTTGTTTTGGGTTTTTTTATGATGGCACTCTATTTTTCAAAGACTCTGACTTTTTTCTGACACTTTTAGTTATACTTGTCTATGTAAAACAAACCATGATCCTCAAATCATTCAGTCAAAACTCTCAGAGCAGAATTATATATGGCTCCCAGCAGAAACCAGCTGAAAACACTAAAGCTGGATGGACAGATACAATAATTAGTACATTAATTACACTAGCAGGTATGTGAATATTATCCATCCCTAGAAGGGATTTCCTTTTAAAAATATAATTATCAAAATGCTTCCTTTAAATTTTCTCAAATAGTATGGAACCCAGGGCTGAATCAATGGCAATATTTAATCTTTTCATATCAAACTTAAATACAGTATTGCAAACTTTTGTGATGTAGTCCCACGCTCTTACAGACCCTTTATTGTAAAACCGTATCAAGAAAGAATGCAATTAAAATTCAATATGTTCTCAAGTCTGAAGATTAATATGTTGTATTTATTTTTATAGTTTTGTAAAAAAGGTTTCTTCTCAATTAATAATAATAGTAGTTTCAGGAAAGCAATTTAAAGATTTAAAGTGCAATCAGAAGTGTTGATCATAGTATCAATCTTACATCATAACTAAAAAGCCAGTAAAAAAAAAAAAAGCCATAGTATTTATTTTACAAAGGAGACAACTGGTAAAGGAACTTACTAATCCTGTGCCTAACTGTAAAAGAAGAATTTTAAGGTATCAGTAGTTGGTTTGCCTGCAAACATTTCAGAACTGCCTTCTCAATTTTAGCCCAATGTTTGAAGTTTGTCGACAACATTAGCTGAGAAATGTGAGGTTTAAAATAGGGTATGTTATATAAGTTCTTCCCACCTCCCAGGAGTTGGTAAATCCGAGCAAGTACCCTGTCATGACTGTTAGTCTGTATGCCTTTATCCAGATTCAGTTTGAAATACTTCTTGTGCTGAAAACCTATTACAGATCCACTTTTAAATACTTACACTGAAAAACTATTGGAGACATCTCGTATTGTTCCATACTCTTGTGCTTCTCCTTACCAGTTCCTAGTAATTGCTATGTTAGAAGCAGACCTGATTAGGATGGATAAACAATGTGGTGCTGTAAAACAAATTCTTCTCATTTTAATTGAACTTTGTATAAATATGAATTAATAATAATTGCTAGATAGATGTAAATTTTTTAATTTAAAGAACAATGGAAAGAAATGCTTACCTTCTTTCAGAGTAGTTCTTTGTATGCTTAGATCAGCTAAACATTTTTTTTAACATTTAAAATAGATTTGTGGTCTTTATATTTTATTGTCTATGAGATCACCAACATGTATCCTATTAATGGAACTCCAAGATAAAGCTTAATGTTATATTATCCCATAGTCTTTTTCTTATTCTTTGTACAGAACATACTTGGTTTTTATGTTGTGGACAGTCTGTATTCAGCTATACTTTGTTTTCATCTTGCTTCTCTAATTTTTATCTAAATTACATGCATTCATTTTTCAACTGAGAGAAAAAAAATATTTTTCTGTCTCTCATCACTTTATCTCATTTATCATTCTTTAACTAAATAATTTGATAGTTGATAATATGTTATGCCTTTTCTTATGGTTTGGTTGAAAGGGAGACTTTCAGAAATTACTTTTGAATACCTGGCTTGCAACTCTGTTATATGGTGAATATGGACACATAATTTATGGCTACCACAGCTGGTTGTGATATATGGAACTAAAGTTTTAACATTCAATCCTGACACAAATTTTGTAATTTCTTAGATGACTGAATTTGTGTGAGAGAGATGATGATCTAAGCAAAATCAACAATGTACCAGGAAATCATTAAGATATTCACAATATAAGCTTTTCTGTGTCGCAAGACATCAAAAGAAAAGTATGTGAGTGATACACTTACTTGCTTCTAATCTTGAGACTTACTAAAATCCTTGTCAGTGGAAGATCTTTGAGGCAATTGGGCATCCAGTGTTAAGCAAAATGTATGATCTTTATTCCCTTGGTAACAGTTGTGTTTAGCACAACACAAAATGTGTTGCTCTAATCAACGATCTAATTGGCACCTTTCAGTACAGTCTCAGAAGAAAGGTCAAGACATGGTTAGGCGTGGGACTGATGTACTATCTTGCAATTTGCAGTCTCCTTGGCTGAATGCTGCAATCTGTTGAGCAGCCATGTGATTTTTAAATTCTAAAAATATTTTAGCTAATTCTAGGAGTAAATACAACATCCGTTTAATATTTTTCTTTTCTGTTTTGTTTTTTTTTCTTTTATGCTTACCTACAGATAGCACACTTACTGCCTTAGATCTGGGTCAGAAAAAAGGGAAGTGAATTGCCAAGCTGCAATAACTGCAACGCGAACACTTAATAAATTCGCTTACTCTTTACAGGCAGAGTTTTATATAGTGGAATATTGACACCACTTAGTCCAAGCTACTTTGAGTATTTGAAGAGAGTACATATTAGAACACCTAAGTTAAAAATGTCTATTCCATATATAGTCATATTCTATGAGATGTAGGAGCTCTTAGAGGATGATTCAGAGCCCTAAATTAGTTGACTAAAGTTAGGCAGTGTGAATACCTCCCACAGTAGCAATATGTTGTAGAGGGACAGAAAGCAAACGAGTGAAGAGAGAAAGGGAGGAATGGAGTGATAAGGACAATAAATGAAGTAAATCTATAGAGAACTTTAGAAAATATTAGAAATTGTTAGAAGCTTTTTGGCAAACGGGAGGTCAGTTTGCTTGATGTAGCACATGCTCCAAACTAAGTAGTATCTTCATAGGTAACTATAACAGTAGTGTAGGTGTGACACCTTCAGCTGTGAATATTCATGCATTCATTTGTTGTATCCATATTACAATTGTTCCTGTAGTCCCCAGTCAATACTGGAGGATTAGGGTATAAATATAAATAATTCCTTCTTCAAGGAGCTTTCAAGAAGAATAGGATTCATAGGTGAGGAACAGGAAGAAAAAGGAGAGAAGGAAGAATGAAATTTACTTTGTAAAATCATAAAGGGTAATAATTCTTTCTTACTATAACATGGACTGTAATCTATAATCCCCACAATTTCCATGTGGGAAAGGATTTATAATATACACAACTTTTTAAAATTAATTCGTTTTAAAAAAAGTTTTCATTTAGTAAAAGAAGTATTTATACTCACAAGTAATGGTACCACAGTAAACAGGAAAACATTGGGTACAGCTCTTGAAAAATAGTCCTTTCATGCTCTTTATGGGGTTTATTGTATTTTATTGTATTCTGGATTTTATTACAATAAATCATTTAGACTGTAAACAGAAATAAAAATTCTGTGTTCATCTGTCTATAAATTTATTATAAATATATTAAACTTTAGTTACTTTACAAGTGGATAGCAGATTTCAATTTTTGGTCCTCTAAAACAGAGGTTATTAAAGGACAGACGTCCTACGTATCCCAGACTTTTGATTTTTTAAAAATTTGTGTGTAACGTCCATTTAGAAATATTCTTTAGCATTTATTGGAATTGCTACTAAACTTTATTATCATATGTGGATGAATATCCACTTTAGTACATTGGCGAGTGTCCCCGCTTCTCATGCGGGAGACCAGGGTTCGATTCCCTGCCAGGGAGGCAGTGGTGCAGTTTAAGAGTTGGACTCGATGATCCTTGTGGGTAACTTCCAATTCAGAATATTCTGTGATTCTGTGATATATACACACATACTNCATGATTCTCCATCTTCAGTTGTGGCCTCAGGTGGATTCTGCATGGCTCGTTCCTCTCTCTATTCCGTAGGTTTGCACCATGGTTCATTCCACGAGCAGCAGCGAGATGCCTGGAAGAACATTCCTACCTGTTCTCTAGTAGACCTGGTGGGGCCTTCATAGCTTTCAGCTTCTTAAACATGTCCTGACTCGGCCATCTATTTTCTGTTACTAAGTTTTTTCTTTCCTTTCTTGAATATGCTGTTCACAGAGATGTCTCTATCTGTATAATCTTGATCTCCATGGCAGCGATGGAGGCCCAGGAAGGAGCTGCTAACCTCCTCGCTGCCAGAGGAAAAAAATCAAACTGGGACAGTAGGATAGAAACTTTTGACATGTACTTGTTAGTTGACATCCAGACGTCTCGGAGACATTTGACATTAGATACTGTCATTATTTTGCACATTAAAATACTTAAGTAATAAAAAATAAGTACCATTGTGAAAAAATGGGAAGCAAATTCTTCTGTAAAAATTGATTTTACTTACTATTCTCTTTGATGGACTTTTGCTTTGCTGACATACTGTAAGTTATCTTAGTTGATACAGTTTCAAAAATTCATATCCTTAGTTTTGGTAAAGATAATACATGAGTCAGAAGTTGTAGATGCAGAGTTTCCCATCTGTAAGTACTAATAGTAGAGATAGTCTGATATCAATCTATATCCAGTGGCTCTTTTTGCTTAAGTACACTATATTGGACTAGAACAATACATGCTTGATGTAGTTTTCCTGAATTGCATGGTATTTTAGATTTGGGGTTAGATTTGACCTGAGTCATGTGTTGAAGACACAATGGTTCTATATATAATATATTGTGGATACAATTTAGCATCCCATTCCAGTTATTGTAAGTCTGTTTGATCTTACTGCATAGAACGCTTCAGATAAATACCTGTTTAATACAAGCAGAGAAGTGCTGATTTCAGCTTGTATTCTTTTATTTGGTAACACTCAAGAAAAGCATTTAGGCAGTTTGGTCTCTGCCTGAAAACACTGAAATAAATTTTTGTGGCCATTTATCGTACTCAACAAGAATACAGTGAACCCCCCGTTACTCGCGGGCTGTTGGGTCTGGTCCACCTCATGCGAGTCGTGAAATCTGCAAAGATAGCGAAACCACTACGTCGTTGAGTACGCCATGCCTGTAGTCACTCACGGTCCCTCCCCTAATAAGGTCTGGAGCAGGGTCCTGAGAATGGAGCTTGTTTGAGATGTCTGGCTGTGCTCCGCTGGGCAGGGGGTTGAGTGCCGGGGCAGGGGGCGAGCGGTGAGCGGTGGGTGTCGGTGTTGCGCAAGTGGGGACTCGCAGCGCCGCGGCAGCAGGGAGTGAGTCCCAGGGCCACAGCAGTGGCGTGGGAGTCCCAGGTCCTGCGAGCAGGGCGGGAGGGAGCGGGGACGGGGCTGGCTGTGCGAGCCATGTGAGCAGTGGGGCTGGGGGCCGATCAGACTGAGCTTGATTGAGTGAATCCCAGTGTCACCGCAACGGTGAGTGAGTCCCAGCGCTGTGGCAGCAGCGGGGGAATCCAGGGTCCTTCGAGCGGGGCAGGGGGGAGCAGGGACAGGGCTGGCTGTGTGAGCTGTGTGAGTGGTGGGGCTGGGGACCAATGAGACTGAGGTCGATCAAGTGAGTCCCAGCACCGGGGCAGTGGCGGGGGAGTCCCAGGTCCTGCGAGTGGGGCGGAACGGGGTGGGGGGTGCTGACGCCACGAACCGCATGAGTGACAGGACTGGGGGCCGATCAGACTGAGGTCGCAGTAGGTTCTGCGCACGCGCCAGGTTCCGCAACTCGCTGGAAAATCAACAGCAAGCATGGGATCTCGCAAATGACAGACTGTGACTATGCCGAGGATCACTGTATATGTTTTTTGATTAGCTACAGAAAAAGCACAGGCTTTATTTGATGGCTGATGGCTATAGTTTTCTTTAGATAGGCTCATAAATTTGGCCTCTTAATAGATAGAAAGTGAACTAATGTGAGTTGCAGTGTCATGTTTAGCTATGTGAGTCTTATAATTACTAAACATTGAGATTTTTACAGTTCTAGAAAAAATGTTAAAACACTAGAAAACGTTTAAGATTTACTTATTATTGTACCTATCACTTTATAGTCATCCCTTAAATTTCTACGCCTTTTTTTGGTCATTTTAATAGATTGATCAGATATATTGGATTGAGAATGTATCCTTGGGTAAGTGCTGCAATCATTTGCTATTTTCTTTTTTCTGTAATAAAGAGATAAGCCCTTTCATTCCACCACTGTCAAATTTCTCTTCACTGTGGAGCGGGAGCCAGACACTGAACATATCTGTAGCATTGGACATATCAACCCTGAAAATGTCACAGAGCACATTCCCAGCATGATGCAAATTTTGTATTTTCACAAGAGAAAGACATCTGCTATACTCCTCTTGTTGATGTCCTGGTAAACCTAGACAGGAAATCAGGACACATGGACTTGGCAGAACACGGAGTCATATTCTATAAGAGCCTTAAGTTTAGATTCAGCTGAAACATTCTGAGCTACTTATGCTGTTCTTGATTTTCTGCTCTCTTACAACATGCATGCTAAATGTATTTATTTGCTTGTTTATGTACGCGCTCTTGCTTAAAAGTGTTGACACTTTTTGTATGTCTGAATTACAAAACAGAATATCTCAAAAATATAGTTAAAATGCAGTAGTTTCTTAGAAAGGACTAAAGCAGTTGGCTTCCCTTAGAAGCTGAAACTGCATCTAGATTCTCTTTAAAACTGACTTCCCATCACCAAGGGTTAGTTGGAAATAAAGGATAATGAAGTAAACCACTTTGGGACAAAATGGTTGTTGTATTAAAATAAAATTAAAGTGGTTTACCTGTTGCCAGAATAGTTTATAAAAGATAGTTGTGCTTTAATCCCATCAAGCAGCTCAGCCCCACATAGCCACTTGCTCACTCCCCCACAGTGGGATGGCAAAGTGAATTGAGTGGTTGAAGTGAGAAAACTTGTAGGTTGGGATAAAGACAGTTTAATAGATAACGTTAAAGCTACACACACCAGCAAAGCAAAGCCAGGAACTCATTCACTGCTTCCTGTGAGCAGGCATGTCCAGGGAAGCTGGACTCCGTCATGCATAACATGGCAAACATATCCCAGTCAAAACATGTAGACAATTAAATTCAGGATATTATTTATCTCATTTATTTTTGGAATCCAGTGTATTCTTTATATAAATGCATAGCATAATAGTTTCAAAACCAGCTTCTATTCTTGGATCCAGTGATGTACACTTCAGGAAAGATCACTAATGTTCGTTATTTTCCTCATGTAATGAAAAACAAAATAGGACTTTTTTTTTCATACTTCTTCCTTCACATTTTGAATAAAAAATTAAATATCCCAGTAAATAAGTAGTTTCTGTTATAACTGTGACTACTTTTCTGAGGCTATAATATTTCCTTGAGTTAGCTAAAGACAGATAGGATTAAATACAGTGTAACTTAACTTTGAAGTATTGTCTTTTTACTGGTAGCAAGTTCATCTCACTGCTTGTAATTCCATGCAACCATATGTCTATGTGACGTCACTTTTGGGTTTTTTTTAATGAATAAAGTCTTCTAATTTCCTCTCACATCAGCTGTAGGAATCATAAGTGGGGTGCAAGTGTCATGTAGTTAGATCAAGAATATATAGATCAAGATATATTTAGAACTTATCAGCACCACTGTGTAGGGTTTTTGTTATTCACTTGACTTTATATTGTTTACATGCTGAGAATTGGCTTACTGGAAAAATACCAAACTCAAAGGAAGTTTCTCTTCCTTTTTACCTTCTTGTTCAAATGCTGTTATGTATTCAGCAAGAGGATGCTGCATGAATTCAAGCAGCAGAGACTGGAGGAGAAAACAATTTTAGCATAACTTACTGTGTTCTGTGGTTTTGCATGTTGCTTATTGGAACCTGTTGTTCACCTGCTGGCTAACAGTGTAATGTGTGGCTGTGTGATGTGAACAGCCGAACATCTGAAAGTTCTGGAAAAAAATCAGGCCAAGAATTTTTCTTTCTATTTGATAATATGAGGAAGGACAGTTTTCTGACCATTTAAACAGTTATTTGCAATAATTTAGTTTAATTTCTGTAGAAATACATAGTGCTGCTCAACTATGCCGTGAAAGCCTTTCTTTTCTTGAGTGTTAAGTGTTGAGCTGTCCTGCCATATGTAAGTCAAGTGTTTTCGAAATGGATCTGCTTGCAGAAATCTTAGGATGTCTCTGGAGAGATATGCCAGGGCAGGGGCATATTGGTTTTGACTTAGGAACTTGCAACCATTTTTCCTAGCCAAATTAAATATTACTAATGACAGCAGTTCTACAGGGAAACACAAGTGAACATTTTGTAGATAACTGCAGAGGAGGGAAAAAATATATCTTCTTCCTGCCTGTTGTTTTCAAAGTGTAGTCTTAGAAAATTAAATGACAGGAGAAAAATAAATTATTAATACCACTCATGAAATTTTAAACGTACAAACATATCTTGAAATATAGTAGCAGAAGGGTGATAAACCCACACCATTTCCACTTTTTTTTCAGTAGTGGACGCGTTTGTGCAACAGCACTCAAGCATAGCTTCTTACTGCAGGTGTTTTTACCATTTTGGGAGTTCACTGCCCTTGTTTTGTTAGCCTCAGCAGTTTGAAAGTCTTGGCTCACCCGCAGTGCTTGCAAATGTATCACTGTCCATGCTGCCTTTGCTTTTTGTATTTACTGATGTCTCATGCTTCAGGGTTTCCAATGCCCTTGAGAAGCTGTGACCATTTTTTACATCTGAAAGAGTGCCAATTCATTTATTAAGATAGAGTCTGTGAGGCCTGGATAAATTTATTCTATCTAACATTTAATAAAACATTAAATTAAAAATGTGACTTATACTGTGACATACTCAGCATTATCCTTCCAAGGTTTATATTTGGGTGTTGCAGGGCCCCACTCTCCAGAAGGTAACATGCTATCCATCTAGCTGTGAGGTGACAAGGCCACTGATGTTTTTCTGTGGTGGTTGTTTAATAATTAATTTTTCATTGCTAGCCTGTTCAATAAATGGATTGCAACATTTAAGACCAGTTTAATAGGTTTATAGGTCCGTTATAAATTCCAACAATGATAATAGTTAATAAGAGAATAATGAATTTGCACTCAGAGATTTCAAAATCAATCAACCAAATTAAATCTGGCCTAAGCTGTGGCTGCTGGGGTGGGGTTTTTTATTTGTTTAGGAATTTTTTTTATTATAAAATGTACACTGTGTGAATAAGCCTATCTGGCGATTTGTTGAATTTCTTAGTGTTTCACTTGTCATATTAGCTTAAATCTTTAATCAGAGGACGTGGCAGGCATATGAAGCGGCACGTTAAATCAATATTATGTTGCACTCAATGTCTCTGAAGAGGGTGCCATTGTGTAGGGGAATGCAATTATAGGAATAATAAAAAGAAATTGTATTTTGTTCTTTCCATGTATGTTATTACAGTGCAGTTTACCCATTTTAAAAATCATAGAGCTCTGCTTGTGAAGGCAAAACCTTTCACTCGGCTTTGTCATGTACACAAAACAGAAAGTCAAAAAAAGAAAAAAAAAAGTCCAGATGGGGAAGTCTTGCCAGTTACTAGTATCAGGATTTGAGGGCATTAGCCCTACAAAGAAAGAGTCTGTTGCTTAACAGGCATTTGCTTGGCATTTAAAATAGATGGTTGTGGGTCTCGGAGTTCCTGGTAGTCAGAGATAACCTCATTAAAAAAGTTAATAAAGGAGGAAGGTACATTTGGTTTATCTGCTCACTTTACGTCTCACCCAGGGCCTGATTTTCCACTTCTCTTCAAACTTTTCTATGTAATCACTTGAACTGTGGTGATTCTGTCGTTTCACAGCCGTCTCCACAGCTCTTTATTATTGCGCACACAGTACACTGGAAAGGGATTCAATACACTGTTATTCATTCTTGGCTCTGAAACTATCTTACTGAGCATCCATTCATTTCATTATCCATTTTATACATCTGTAAAATACGAACCTAGCCGATAACTTCAGTAAAATGTTTGGAGTAAAAATGCTAGATAAGAATGTACTCTGTGAGATTCACAATAATAGGAAATTGGGAAATTCATTTTTCCAGAACTTTAGGATCTGACTTAAGATCTTTTTTTACCTATTCTTTTTTTTTTAAAGTAATTCTGCTTAGACAAGACCCTGTCAAAAATCTGTGATATGACCTGAAAAACACGCACAAGAGGGGGACCCTACATAACAACCATATCTATTGTAATATAGATTCTAAGGAAAACAACCTTAGCAAGGGCTGCAAATCTAAACCAACCCCTGACAAACAAAGCTTAATGTGACATATCAAGGCTTTTCATTAGCCTCCCTCGTTCTTTACGTAAACCAAGACTACTATCTCTCAAGCTTGCAGACAGTGATGTAACAAGTAAACATTGCCTGGACAGGAGTTAGCTGTGGCTGCAACTCCAGTTTGTTTGCTGAAAAACTTCTAGAAAGAGCATACCCTTAGGAAGGTGGCAAAAAGAAGAGAAGGGCTTGGGAAATGCAGCTGTTGTGGTCATTGCAGATAGAAAGATAATGAACCTGGAATATTATGTTGCATTATTAAATTGTAGAGAGAGAGTCGGAGAACATAGTAGGAAAATGCAAGAGAGAAACTTGAGCATCATAAGATGATAGAAAAAAGACAAGAGTTGGTATACCACTATTGCTACAAGAGTGTCATGGTTTGAGCCTGGCTGGATGCCAGAGACCCACCCCAACTTCTCCTGAAGGAGAAAAGTAGAAAAAAACAAACTGGAAAATAAAAGTGGAAAATAAAATAAAACTGGTCACAGGTAAAAGAAGCAAGGCATACTACAAACAAAAAATATAAAGGATTTATTTTCTAACTAACAAGATCAGAACTGCAAAGGAAGCATCATTTAGAAGGCAACCTTTCTCCCCCACCCCTCCTTCTCTTACAACAGATGTAATATTCCCTTTTTCACCAGGAGACAAAGTGGGAACATAGGGTAGGGGTAAACCAGGCAAGTTGGTATTATCTGACCAGATCCAGGGTAGGAACCATCTCTCTGCCCTTCCATAAAGTTCTCTCTCTCTCTCTCACAAGAGGGAAAGGTCTTTCATGACCCCTCCCATGTGAGATCTCGACCCGAGGACGACAGTTCTTCCGAAATTCTCTGTTGTCCAAAAATCACAGCCGGGATTGCAGCTTTTATGTACTGGCTTCTTTCTGCTTCATAATGAGCCCACCCAAAGTACACAGATCCTATCACAATGCACAAAAGTCTGTCCACAGGATCTCTGCCGAGCTCTCAGCTAGCTCCAGGCTTCTGTTTCCCGGCTCTAAAAAACATCAGCAGTTCGTCCAGTTTTTACCTCTCCATCTTCAGTCGTGGCTTAGATGGATTCTGCAGTACTGGTTCTCTCTCTCTCTCTGGTCCTTAGGTTTTCACTATGGTCAGTCCAATTCACAAGCAGCAGCGGGATGCCTGGAAGAACATTTCTACCTCTTCTCTCGTGGGCCTGGGGGCCTTCGATCTCTCAGCCTCCTGACGCAGGTTCTGAGCCAGCACAGTACATCTTACTACTGAACTTTTTTTCTTCTCTCCCAAGTATGTTATTCACAGAGACGCCTCTATCCCTATAACCTTGAAGGCCATGGCAGCACGGAGAGAGCCCAGGCAAAAACTGTGCTGTTAACTCCCTCGCTGCCAGAGCAGCAAAAAACCCCCTAAACTATAACAAAGAGTTAATTATTTATTTAGCTTTGATTACTGAGGACTTCATGTACAGTTGGTCCCCTTCCACTTCGCGCCCCCCATATTGTGGTGTCACATCTTAGCGGCATGATTTTTGAGCGATGAAGGAGGCCCCTTTATGCAACTGCACATGCGTGACCTGGCACGCATGAATATTCAATTAGGCAGCATGAATATGCAAGTCAACCTGCACAGCTGGTGAGGCAGCCCTGCTCCTGGCAGAGTGGGTGCGGTGGCAGGTCTGCTGCCCCCAGCTTGGGCGGGGCTCCCCTGCTCCCAGGCAGGGCGGACGCAGCAGCGGCAGCTCCCCCGCTCCCTAGTGGGGCAGACGCAGCGACGGTGACTCCCCTGCTCCTGGGCAGGGTGGGTGCAGCGGCAGCGACTCTGCTCTGGGCACAGCTGGGTGTCTTCCCCACTCCAAGGGAGGAGGCTTCATGCAGTTATGAAAGATTTAAACACTCAGGGATTTTTCCCAGCTTGGGGTGGCCATGGGCACTGGGAAACACCAACGCTAACACCAATACACAGCAGGGCAGTGCCAAAACAGCGCCGAGGGGCATGTAAGGATGCGGGGGAAATTTCCATATTAATGAGCTGCCAATCAATGCAGAAGGTGGGCTTTGTGGGACCTGAATAAGCCCTTGCGGCCATAATATAGGAGACCTGACTGTATTTAGAACAGGCGCTACTTATCATTAACTGATAGTAGCCTGTTTCCAGTTTGGGCAGTAGCTGATTAAATGGTACTATCAATGTCGATGTCTGTCCTGGAAGAAGTAGGTGAAGTAAGCTCCTGCTTATTTGTAGTTGGCATCTCTGTGGTTTCCATATATCGCAATTCTTTTTTCAGTGAAAAGTGGGCCTTTTTGCTTGTGCAAAAAATGCCACGAACTCAGTCAGCTCATAACTATTTAATTAGCTCATGAATGTGTAAATAAGCACTAATTTACATATGTAAATATGCACTCTGAGCACCATCGTATTTCACCATTAAAAGGAAGGGGAACCGCAGCCCTCACCCTGGAGCTAGCACCACTGCCAGCCGGCACTGCTTCTGGGCATGGTGGCATGGCAGTGGAAACAGGGGTCTCCAGAGCTGACCTGGCAGCGGAGAGGGAGCAGGCACGGAAATTTAAGTTCCCTCAAAGAAGGACTATGTACTTTGGTTTTAATGCAGGAGATGTTTGTGTAAATATTTCTTCTGGGATGTGGGGGTGGGTGAGGGGAGTAGATGTGAGGAGTTGGGGATGGATGGGGAGGGAGGAGTGGGGCTGTTGGAGTCATGCTAGGCTCCACTGGGAGCCTGGGAACCATTCTTTACGTACGCTGCATGCAGAGTCTACCATGTGGGGTAAGTGGCGCTGCTTCGTCCACAACTGGAGAGGGCTCCCTCCTTCCTGCAGGCAGCACTAGGCTGCCACGGGACCATGAAGGACCATGCCAAGTTGTGCAGTGCCACTGGACGCAAGCTCAGGCTGTTGAAGCCCCTATGAGCTGCTCTGGGACTTAATGCTGTTCCTGTGTGCTACAGCGCTGGCTGGAGGTGAGTGGCAGGGTGGCAGGGCTGTGATCAGGATGGGGTATTCAGCCCGCCCATCGTCCACATTCCCTTTGTTCTGAGCCACCGTTTGTGGGCTCAGGGGGGTGATTTAATGGGAAGGAGGACTTCTGCCTTCACCCTTGAGCAGTGACTGGTCCTGGGTGGGCGGCCACAGAGCCGTGTCAACACTAATGGGCACAGGTGGACACCAGCATTCCACCTCATCACGCCACTGCCACGCCCAGCACGGCCACCATTCCCCCACCCTCCTGCAGGGTCCTGCTCTAGAGCAGCATGGGATAGCGGCCCAGGGCAAGCTGCCCCAGGTTTGTTGGACTTGCGTAGTGTGGTGGCTCTGCCATGTTTGAACAAAAGAGATACACACTAGCAGCCCTGCTAAGCCCTAGCATAGACACAACAGGGAATAAACAGTGGCGGGAGGCTCCACACCTGATCAGCTCCACTGGGGGCAGTCGCTGGCTCCAGGGCTCCTGGCAGTGCTGGCTCCTGCGGGGTTTCTGTACTTGGAAATGCGGCTCCAGTCCAGAAGCCAGGATTCCGTGGCTGGGAAGAAGCAAAAAGGCATTTCCTTTGCTTTCTTGAGGCACAACAGGATGCGTGGCACTCCCAGGACCACCCTAAGAGCTCATTATTTGGCAGAGTGTTGAGATGGGTGGGGCTTATTTGCATATTAATGAGTTAGCTCTCTTTGTGATTCGTTGGGTTCACACCTCCTCCAGGGACCCATTCACGCTTAGAAACTGGGGGCTGAATGTATTTCACTATTATAATCCGATCCAGGTAGAAACTGCATTTACCATGCTGTAACCAAACAGTGCCACTTGCTGTTATTGCAATATCTGCCATTGTATAATTTGGACGCAGTAGAATCATAGAATAGTTTGTCTTTAAAGGGACCTCTAAAGATAATCTAGTCCAACGCTCTGCAGTGATCAGGGAGGGACATAAACTTTGGGACATTACTTAGCCTGTGATAGGAGACTTTGGTGACCCATTTCTGCACAGAGCCATTGCCAGTTGTTGTCTGGCAGTGACCTTTTTCTCCCAGTGGTGAATAGTCATCACTGAGCAGCAATGAGCATGGACGGATGAATGCAAAGTACACTTCTTACATAGCAGCTCACCAGCAAAATATATTCTGTGTAGGCTCTTATTTCGGGGCAAGGAGCTGCAGGAAGCAGTTACTGCTTCCTGCCAGCCATAGGTCCATAACTAGTTTCTGCAATTATGTTGTGATTCACAGCTGGTAATGAGCAGCGATAGTTTACTAGTGAAGTATGTAGTGAAGGCTTCAGATATGAAGCCTGTGGCTGAGGAGACAGGAAATGTAGTAGGAAAATGGGATTATTGTAGCTGCAAGAGAATCCAGTAGTATTTTTGGCTTTTTAATAAGACAGATGTGATAAGTTAGTTAAGATTTTGAAGTAGGAAAGAAGAAAGGAGGTATGAAGAGGGATTACAACATGGAAATCTTAGATGGAAATTTTAATGGCTTACCCATTCATTTGCCTCATGCACTTTCCTTTTAATCTAACAAATGTCTTGATATTGCTGTGACTGAAATCCATTTAATATTTATTCTCTGAATACCCTTGCAATTTCAGTGAAGTCATTCCTTAAACATAGTGGGAGATTCAAACTCAGTGTGTGTGGGCCTACAGATCAGTCACTAAATCCCAAGAAATTCTATTTTCTAAAGGGTGGGAGGAGCATTGGTGGGTGGCTTGACAGAAGAGAAACGTTTAGAATAGATATGATAATGAGATTTATTCTCGATGTACAATAAATGCATATAAAGAATAGCAACAGCAAACCTATGAAGCTGGAAATATATAGAGGAAAATAAAAATATTTAACGTCTATTCTCTCTCACAGAAACTATAGCAAAATTATATAAAGTAGTATTTCACTGATGACTCCATATTAACAAATGGAAGAGGATAGTAATTTGTTTAGTATGTCTTTCATCTTTATTTTATGAGGTTAGCAATAACACTGCAAATACTGCAGTGGTGCTGAATGATAATGTGCAAAAGTTTGCATTAATTAGTGGCCTTTTAAAATGTATCCTGATACTACAGAAAGCAGGCAGACATTGATTACAGTAGTCCTTAATATTGAGGAGAATTTCACTTAATGTGTAAGATATACTTTTGTAGCCTAAAAGAAATTTTGAAGAGGGAATAACTAAGAAGCTGTATTTCCTTATGTTACAAGAGCAATGAAATAACTCTTCAGAGTTATTCTTCAGGTGTGAGTTCTATTTAAATTGTACACTCAGTTCATTCCCATCCTGTAGGTTTGTAACTCATATAAAAAATTAGCATTAGCTCAGTTACAGAGTGGTCACATTTAACTCTTTTACTTTTGGAGCTACATAGTTGTTTCTATGAATCTGAGAGTGGCAAATCCTGGTCCTTGCACTCTGTATTGGGCAGAGTGCAAAGATCTGAGCGGGAAGCCTTTGCTACTATGGAGTGAGTCTTTCTTTTGCCTATCCATAGTACATTTTTTATTTCCTGTAGTGCTTTCAGACTGATATAATAGCAACCTTCTAGAAATCAGTGTTAATAGTCATTCATTTAAAGTATGGGATTTTATGTCCCGCCTTAAATACGTCTTGTGGTTCAACATGCTATTTAAAAGCCTGGGCTTGTTAGTAAAGTATGGTATGTGTAGCCTCAGTTCATTCTATTTTAGGTTTAAGAAAAATACTATTTCAGATCTACAGTACTGTAACATTTGAAAATGCTGACTTGTTGAAGATAATCATTGCATATTTCTGCAGAGAATGCTTTGAAGACGTTTGCTTTTAGAAAAACATCAGGTTATAGGCATACAAAATAGTTCTTCCAACTCCATCTAAATGATTTCTTCTGTGCTAGTGCTACTTTCAGAGGACTCTAGAGGCGTTTAAATGCCCACATAATAAATTAGATATGGGTTATTGGTGCCTCACTTTAAATTTCAGATTAACACAACACTTAATTTTTTTTTTTTTAATGAGTTTCCAAATAAAATGTAGCAGATAGTTAGGTTTTCATTTACTGACTGAATTCCTTGATCTTCCGGCCATGCTGTGGTGTATGACAATGGTAGTGCCTTAGGGTCTTTTTTTAACAGCAGACAGGGAAATTCAGTGAGCAATGAAGAGCTCCAAAATGGAAATGTAGCAACATTTCCACTAAACCTGTTTCCATATGACATTTCTAGTAGCAGTCATGCACTGGAAAGCTTATTTACTTGTAGAAAAGAGTATATACTGTCCAATGTAGCATTTGATGATCTCGTTATTCATATAAATACCTAAACCTCCTTTGAATCTAGCTATCACAGAATATTCTGAGTTGGAAGGAACCCACAAGGATCATCAAGTCCAACACTTAAACAGCACCACTGCCTCCCTGGTGGGAATCAAACCCCTGATCTCCTGCATGAGAGATGGGCAAACTCACCACTGTACTAAAATGGATTTTCTCTTAACTTCAGTGACTACTTAAAGAATATGATGAAACGTGCTTCCCAACACCAATTTTCTCTTCTCCTGGGAATGAACTACTCATTTTTAAGAGAAGGTATTCACCATGGTCCTCTGGTTCTGACAGACCTGATCAAATACCTTCCTACCAGAAATGGCCAGCCTCTTATTCCCTGGGACAGAAAAATTGTGTTTCTCCCTCTCCACTCTACTAATAGTGTTTGGATTCTAATGGATTGGTCTTGCAAAACTGAATTCATACCTGCTGAAAACACCAGCTTAGGCTTGATTCAGTCAGCTATATAGATCATTTATGGACCATGGACAGATTCAGGGCAATAGTTCTTCAAAAATAAGTAAGAAGGTATGGTATGAACTCTGTACAAATATACATCAGACTTATAACAGGTGGGTTGAAGTAAAAGTAATTTAGAAAAAAGATTAGTATACCTTGCAGGAATATGCAGATTAATGAAGTAATAAGGAGAGAGGGCCAGATCTTCAGTGCGTTGTAAATCATCGTCACTTAACTGAAGTTACTGAAGCCATGCTGATTTACAGCACCTACAGAATTGGTCCAGTAACAAATCCTTAGTGATAGTGTTGGTATTTTCTCCTGGTAATAGAGCTGTAGGCATCCGGGATGACAGTAGGTTTGTGCGACAAGTTTAGAATAGAACATAGAAAAAAGACAATGTGCATATTTAGAGCATGTGGGGATCTTAAGACTGAAGATGATCTTCTGGAGTTTCTGTGTTCAGTTCCTTTTTACTGTTGCAAGCAGTGACATCTTATCATCTTATTCAATATTTTTCTTAGAAATGAAGTGGTTAGTTGAGGTGGGATGATATTTTAAGCACATAATTATTCTGCAAAACTGACTGAATGGAACTTTTATCACATGCTGCCCTCTGGTTTCTTTTATGATCACTTTTGCATCTTTCATTTGAAAACAGGAAAATTGTATATTAAAAGTGGGGCAGCTGTTAGTGGGTTTTTTCTTTGTCGTGGTTTTAGGAGCTTTGGGGTTTTTTTGGTAGTTTGCTTGGTTTCATGTGGGGTTTTTTTGTTCTTAGTTATTTTTGTTTGTCTGTTTGTTTGTTTGTTTGTCTGTAAGTCTGGCCCCCCACTCCTGCTCCTTGATGCTGTTGTTAACCCTGTAGAGCTGTGGGAGATGTGGAAGGACAAAGTGGAAGGTCTTCTAGTTCGTTCATTTTTCAGGGTGTTATTAATGTATTTCCAGAGCGTGTTTTTTGTAAAGGCTGTGGCACCTATATACACTGCCTATGTTTCTAGAACTGGTAGCATCGAGGTACAAAACAGTAAGGCATTACAACCGGTAAATTGACTTGGTGCCGCTTTGTACTGCAAAATGAAGCTGTACTTAACTTACCACTCCAAGTAACTGCTCACCTGGGAATGTCCAGCACACCCCAGTCCTCTGGACTGTGTCAATTGAGTGAGGAATTTGGTCTGCCTAATCTTTAGTGCTGGCAGCAGTATCACAGAATCAGAGAATATTCTGAGTTGGAAGGGACCCACAAGGATTATAAAGTCCAATTCCCAAGTGAATGCCCACACAGGGATCAAACCTACAACCCTGGTACCATGAACACCATGTTTGGTCCATCTGAGCTAATCTGCCAGCCAGATAAATTGAAAGACTGTCTATTGGCTTGTAAAGTTAGAAAATTTGATAGTGAATCCTGTGACATACTGAAAATGCAAAAGTGGTCTGTACTGTTTATGAATGCAATTTACAGAATAGGATTACACTTTAGATGAAATCATCTTTTTATGCAGAAGTTCTGAATAAACTCTGACAATTTTTGATTAGTAATGAAGTGTAACCTCAACTCCACAAACATTTGAAATTGCATGTTGCTGTTTTTAGCTAGAGACTTTTGCTTGCTTCAGTTACTAGAGGTATGCATATGTGATGATATGGTGTAAAGGGGAAATATGTGAGAGAAGGAGAGCAAGGAGGGGTTTTTTAATATTACAAAATGCATCTCCTGGTAACTGAAAGAGAAGATGACACATATAACAATTTTCTGTTCATGCTCTAAACTAAATCTGTTTTAGTTGAATTTATCAAAGTTTCGCTATCTCTAGAGATGAATGAAAATGAACATTTTGCTGAGAAATGTTTTATGATATTTCTAGATGTTTGAGGGTTGTTTGTTTTGTTGGTTTTGTGTTTTTTTCCTGACTAGATTTGAGAGCCTTTGAGATCTTTTTTCCTGATATTTATCAAATTCAGTTAGGGTATCACCAAATCTTTGCAAGGTGATGTGTACAGAAATTGACTGATGAAACACTAAAAACAGTTCTCAAACTTGTTATCTTTCCAAACCCTCATGTTCTTATTTTCATGATAAAATACAGCATATTGTGAATGACAACTCCTTTATTTATTCAACTAAATTGTTTTGAAGTAACAGACGCAAAAGATTTTTCTAAGTGGAAAAAAAGAAATAAGAAAATTATATTTGTTCCTTCTAAAAGAGCATTGACTCTCCTGCAGAGGTATAGTTACATTTGACTTCTGAAGCTAAATCATACTGACATTAAAGACAGCTTTGCTATGGGAAAACCTTAAAATATCTTAATATTTAACTTGTGAGTTTTGGTGATGTGATTTGGGTGCTTTTGCTGGTTTTGGGGTTTTTTTGACTTTTTTTGAGGAGGAAGATGTTTTTACTGTTTGTTGTGGTTTATTTGTTTTTAAATAAGAGGCTAAAGAATTCAAGTCATAAAGAAGTTTATAACCAAATATGGTAAATCAAAAGTCTGAAACAGGACACATCATTTCAGATGATACTTAAAGTATTGGTAGCAGTGCATGTGTTCATTGGCTCAGTATTCTTGAGGAGGCTGCACCAGAGCGGATAAACTCATACAAATCCTTAGGAAAGTGAGAGTGTGAAGGAGCTTCAGAGGAATATAGGCTAATTTTATATAGGCTAACTTCCATTATCAGTTGCATTCATCACTATCAAAAATTAGTTGGGGAATGAATTGCATAGATTCTGAAATAGCTTGCACATAGGAAAATAAAATTTGGATAATGAATTCTAAATTTTGGAAACTACTCTAGTATTTAATGGAAAATAGCACAAGTTAAATCAGCAGCAATAGCTAAACTCAAGAGTTATTATAGGATATTGCCCAGTAAGAGCAATTTTTAGACTTATACCATGCAGTGAAAATGATTCATTGAACCAAATTCACTACAACAAGGAAAATGAGATTTAATTGGTAAACTTTACTATTTCACAGATAGGTGCATGTTCCTATTAGGGTAGAACTAAAACTCTTTTCATAGTATGTTTGACTAATGTGGCGTTCTCCTGGTCTTCTGGGTGATGTACAAACTGTCTTCATTTCCCCTGGGTAGTACCCAACAACCAGAGTCTGTGCTCTAAACTGTGGAAGACAACAGCTGAAATGGATCTATTGTACTTTGTCTGTGGTACAGAGGTTGTGACACTGTAGGTACTAACGCTACTTTTTTAACAGCACAATTCAATGTATGCATGGAAAATCTTAGCTGTTTTAACCAGTAAAAAACTGGTGTTACACATGCACTTAAGGATGTCTGAGAATTCACTGATTCCACAGCTTAATATAACGTGATCTTGTAGAACTTTGAATTTAATACCATGTTTAATAGGAGATTAAGAGCAAATTATTTGATGAAATCAGTAAATAGTGATGTAAAAAGTATGTGAAGAAAAATAAAAATTTGGAAGAGTCTTTACACAGACTAAATTTAAGAAGTCCTTAAAACATTTCTATTTTATTTCTTTCTTGCAGTTCAACATAATGCGTTTCTTTAAAAAGTTAACAACTGAACAGCTGGGAAAAATGCTCATTTTGCATTGATCTGGCCTCTGCATTTTTTTCTCAGATGAGAGTGTTCACCCCTTTGCTGAAAGCACCAGGACATTAGGTAGGAGGAGAGATGGAAAAAGAAAGTTAAAACGAAGGATGGGACTTGCCACACAACAGAGTCCTGAAGTTTACTGAGTCCTGCAGGAAAAAGAAGTGCAGCCAATCGTAGGAAGTGTGAGGGAAAAGGCTACTGGTTTTTTCTGTTTTATTTTGTCCCTAAGGAACAGTTACTTCTATGGCATTGTTTGCAATAGGCAAGCTATTGAAAGCTAGCTGATCTGAGAGGAAAGCCTGAGGAAGAAACACAGCAGTCAAGAGAGAGTTTTGTCGGTAGTCTTTTCTTATTTCCAGTACATTGAGAATTTTTTCCATATTATGTATCTGGTTTCTCCACTTAAATTCTAATACAACTGTCTAGAAGGGAAAGAAAAAAAAAAGAAAGCCTTACTTTATATTGCTTGCAGAACTCACCTGAAGGAAAGAGAATGGGCAATTTTACTTCCAAACTGTTGCTGAATGAAGTCTAGTCATAGTAAAAAGAAAAAAAAAAAAAAAAGAGCTTATTGGAGATGCTGTGGAAAAATTTCCAGATGGCAAAGTGTCAGGAATTTTTAGTGTGATTAGAAGCAATATGAATAACTGACTCTGATAGCAGCCACCATGTTTGGAGACCTTTCTTTACCATCAAATGAGTTTATTTCAATTGTAGATGGAGAATACAGACAGACTTACTGCCAATGCCAGTGTTTTGCGGGATTTCAGGTTTCCCCCAGGGAAGCGGCTGCTTAAGGATTTTTCTTTCTTAGATAAGTGGATTTGTGTCTGAAACTTTGGGATGGTGTCAGGGTATTATCTTGGCATTTATCCGCAAAAATGCGAATTGTGTGGTAGCCAGTTTGATGCTGTGGACAGTGAAGGGAGAGCAACCAGCCATATCTGACAACCACAATACGATAACTTGGAAGGTGTTTTCAGTATGTTGCATTTAGGTATTTTGACAGTGTGCATGTAACAGTTTTGAAGTACCCTGTGTAATTCACTTTGGGAACAGTGACGGTATAGACAATCAGTAAGGCAATATCTAGGATAATGACAGCCATAGGTGAGTAACTGGGTACAAAAGTATGGATAGGTGAATATTCTAAGAATAGACCTGTAGAATGAGGATGCATGTGGATATCTCTCTTTTCATAAATGCTGGATTTAGGGAAATTTTCTGAGTTATACTCTCACTGGATCTGACCTTTTTAAGGCTGAAACAAAATATAAAATACCAAACTTTTTCTACCTTTCTGTGCACTCTAGTAATTTCATAAGGGCAGGCATCGCTCTGACAGGTATTTGAAGTAACAAGGTTATTTTTCTTAGTTATTTACGTGACTTCTAAACCACTAAATTAAGAACGGATTTTATGTATTTTATTAGAAATATCATTATAATTTATAATCATTTGGATATAAAATGGGAATGCATGTGAATGAAAATGCAGGATGATTTTTTACAATTTGCAGCAATTCAGTGAGATGGGTAGGGGATGATAATATGTTCTCCAGTTTTTGTGAGTAGCATATTAGGTCCAGAACGAGTTTGTGGCTCAAAACCCTTTTCCAGCCATCTACAAACATAATTTTTCATTTACTGTGATTAGGACTGAGTTTGATATGAGGTCAGCAGCTGATTCACTAAAGCCCTTGACCTCCTGACACTGAAAGTGTCTTATTTCCATACTGAACCCTCTCCTTTTTTATGTTTTGCACCATCAGCTGAGTTCGCATCTGTGTTTTGTGTATGTATAAAGGCTTTTCCTGCTACTTTGTGGTTTTGTTTAGTCAACAGTCCTGCCTCTTATGTTTGTCTAAAAATACGCTTTTCTATACAAACATCAAGTTCTCTAATGACATAATTATTTGCATATTAACTGGCATTTTGTCTCTCAAAGGTAAAGATTGTGCTTCTCATGCAAGAGCTAAGCTAAGGTCTTACAGGTGTGTGTATATATCTCTGTTAAACTGCTTGATACTTAGAAGTGATGCAGAGACTTTTCTGCAGTCTCCATGCAGTGTCAAGTCTATAAGAGAATTGTGACAAATTTGAAATTTATTTTTATTGCAAATTGATTTTCTATTTTAATTTCAAACTGGATGGGTAAGACAATTTTTCCCCTGCAATTTATATTTTCAAAATACTTTTGAAAGATTGGAATGAAATTTATGAAATTTGACTGCATCAGGGCAATCCATCATGACATTATTTTATCATACTTTACCATTCAGCCTAGAGTTTATCAATTTTTTTTTTAATTCTGTATGTCACAACATTTTTAACCATATGAATAAACATTACACTATTGTTCTTCCAGTTTATAGTTATTGTATTTTGTGATGCTCAGAAGAAAATTTTATTTTCGATATTCAAATATATGATTGTCTGGGCATTTTTTTGCTATGTAAAATCAGTCTTACTGAAGTCAATAGCACTGCTTAGGTATATGTGAAAGTAATGGTTGTTTTCTTTTTTGTTTTTATTATGTATATCTATTATAGTATTAATGAATATAATTTAAGTTATTGAACCTAGTAATTCTTTGGGTGAGTTCACAACAAGGGCACATTGGGCTGAATGAAAAATTGTAAAACTTCAGTCAATAAACCAATTAACGTATCAGCAGTATGCACTACTAGGCAGCAGTGCAGTCATGCTGATCTTACAGCAGTCTTTAAGGTTTCATCTGGAAGAGGAATAAGATATTACTATCCCTTTTTATTTGTGCTGCTAATTTTTTTAATAAGTAAATTGATGTGAGAGTAGTGGAGAGTAAGAACAAGTTTCTTCAAATTATTCTTTTCAAATAAACATTTTTTAGTAGGTCCTGGCTTAAAACAACAACAAATCACTTTTCAAAATGTCCTGACTTAAAACAACAAAAGTAAACAATGAAAATAATTTAATTTAAGAGATTGCTCCAGCTTCTTAAAACGTAATTTGTTTAGGAAATTAAATGCCTATTAGAATATTCTGAGTGCTGTCAAGACAATTAAGTGAGGTTTTAATTTTTAGGAAATTATATGCTGTGTTGCAGACTATGCCACACCCTGCAGTTTCTCTCCCCCCTTTTTTTAAGATTAAGAGCCTCAAGTATCATTAACAACCAGGGCAGGCTTTCCTACAGGAATGGTATCATTACAAATAAGAAACTTAGCACTCTGTGCACGTTAATGCACAGAACAAATCCTAACACCGATTTGCAAGCACTAAAGCCATTAGAATACATGCCCCAAAAGGGTCAAATCATTGAAAATGTACTAATTATCAGTCAGACTTTTCAGAAAGACTTTGGGTCAATGCCAAGCATTATTAAGATTTGCAGTAAGTTTAAACTGAATTTTCTGTTTGGTTCTATCAAAGAGAGTGTGTTTCATGCATGTATATGTCAAAACCATATGGATTTATGGAAGGTTTTGTGTTAAAAGGAAGTCCATACTTAGTAAATTCAAGAGTACTGCTGGAATAGGAAGGGCTACCACACTGTGCCATTTCTAAAACGTATATTCAGCCCGTGCTTGGGTCTTGAACCTGATCCAGGTTATATTGCCATTGTTACTTGCCTGTCCTTTGTCAGGGAGCTGAAAAGCTGTCAGTGTAAAATAATATATGAGTAAATGTTTACACCGATGTCATGGCTGGTGCACTGCAGACTGTCTGGGGCAGGGAGCTTCTGTGAAAAATGGAAAATGTGTGAATTTATGGCTCTGTCAGGTCATTCTCATGTCTAAGGGAATGGGGATAGTGGTTATCGACCAGCAGAGAATTTATATCTAGGATTGACTATAGTTTTTCAGTACAATGGATTGTTTCTCACATGTCTCATAAATAATGTGCAGCTTTTCATTCAAACTGATGAGTATACCAAAAAGTTGTATTTTCTGCTTTCTTTCTGCATGGTCTTCAAACAGTGATGACATTTTGCCACTTTCTTCTGCTGCTTTTATATCTATGAGGCCCGAGAGAGAAAAGAAGATAAACAGCTATAGAAGTGCCTACTAGCTTATTTTTTTAAGCAGGCAGAAGCCATCTGTTACGGGATGTGTACTGACACTGTCTCTTATCCTGGCTGAGTCAGTGGTAGTTGGTATGGGTTCTCCACAGATCTTGAGATGAAAATGTTCCAGGAAAGTGGTAGAAAAAGAAGTTTCTGCTAAGTAAATGGGATATTCATTAGATTCAGTGAAACTTAATCCATCCTTACAGTGCTGGATAGCCTGGAAGGGTATTTAAAACACATATCCCTTCAAATAAGCTATTGAGTCATATATGAACTGGCAAAACCAACTAGTCATGGTCAGGTAAATTCATTCTGTCTAACTAGATTAAATGCATTATTTACTGTTTCTTTTAGGTGTTTTCCTCAGAGCAGAGGAGCGTGGGAGAAGATGGGATGCCTCAAATAGTCTAAAAAATTCATTGTAGGCTTTTCTAGCCTACATTCTTCGTTTTTGAGCAGGTTTCAGACAGGAAGTTGTGGAAAACATCGACCGCAAAACTTGCGGCCTTCAAAGATTAGCAGGGATATCAGATATCAGTGTTAGCTATATGGATCCTCTTCTGCTGTGACTGTCCCTCTGTCAGACCCCGGGTAGAATTTACTTCTTTTCTCTGCTAACCAGATTGAACCCCAGATCTGGGTGTCCACTTCATGCTCGTCTAGCATCTCTATACTGTTGCAGGCCACTTCAGTGGCAATACCGCAGTTTAAGTAGACATTTCCAATTTAGCTTGAAATGAGCCATCTTTGCTTTTCCTTGGAATGTAGCCATGTGCAGCACTGTGACAGCTCTTTGCTGAAATGCTTACTTAGCACCTACTACTTAGGGCAGTCTTTAATGGAGTGATATAATGGATACCTTATCACGTAAAATGTGATTGGTACGTAGCTACTGTTACAGTCAGTCTTCTTGCACATCGCGCCCCCCATATTGCGGCTTCAGATCTTAGTGGAGAGATTTTTTAGTGATGAAGGAGGCCTGTTTTCGCAACTGCGCACGCGTGACCCTCCGCCACCACCACGGCAGCGGTGGCGCAGGTGGCAGCGGTGGCAGCGCGGGTGGCCGGGGTGGCGTGTGCGTTGGCAGCGCGGGCAGTGGCAACAGGGGCAGTGCAGCTGCCATTCAACCTGGAAGAAGAGCTTTGTGGACCTCAATTAAGACTGCAGGTCCGCGATACAGGAGACCCAACTGTATATAGTTTACACCATAGTGGTACATAATATGCCTCTTAGGAATTTACACCTCACAATGCACTGAGAGTTGGGTACAATTTTTTCTTTTCCTTTTTTTTTTTTGTTCCTAGAAGTGAAAATTAACAGACAACGGCCTCAGATGTTGGTTTTCAAAATGATAAGGCACTTTTATTTAACTATAAACATTAAATGCATAAACAAAGAGAAGGAAAGACAGAAAAGTTGGAAAAAAGCTAAGCATTACGTTTAAAAGTTGAAGCATAGAAAAGATTACCACCACATTTGGTGACTGTTACCCCCAGTGGTGATGGAATGCAGCAAGGTATTTCTCAGGGGTCTCGGTGGTCGCCAGCACACATGGGTGCTCTCCTGGGGTTTCAGCTGGACTGCTTGGTGGCTGGAGGAGGTAGCTGCAGTATCCCAGTTCGTACCTCCAGTGAGGTGAAGTCTTTGTAGCACACCGGTCTGCCTGGCCAGGTGTGCAGAGGACAGCGAGCAGCAGCGGGACTCAAAAGTTCCTTTTTTAACTCTTGTTCCTGGGGTGAGCCAGATGCGTCTTGGATGTATCGAAGTCCTGCAAGCAGGCAGCTAGTTTCTCCTTTCTCGGCAGCAGTCTCCCAGCTCTGCGCAGCACGTTTTTTCTTCTGAGCACGTTGCTTCTTCCTGGCACATGGCAACTGGGGGCCTTTTAACTCTGTCCTCCAAAAGTTTTGCAATACACCTTGATTTAGCAGCACTGTCTCACTAAGCTGACTCTGGTGTGTTGCAAGAGAGAAGCAAGGGTGGGGGGAGGTAGAACAACAGGGTTGATTACCATGTCATGAGTCCTTGAGGTGGCCAGGGGACAATGGAGAAGCAAAATCTTTGTTAAATGGATACAGGGGGGGTTGGAGGGTTTTTTGTTTTGTTTTGGTGGTTATTGTTTTTTTTTTTTAACTGTGCTTCCTTTGTTTTTCCCTTCAGCTTCATTGTCCCTCAGAACAATGACGTACCCATTCTTAAGATGTAAAGCTGTATCCTGTGATGTTCCTCTGAGGAAGAAAATTCCTTACTACTGACTTAAAATGCTTTACCTGTGCTATCATTCCAATGGAAGTATTGCATGGGTTTATGTTAGAATGCATTCCTCTTGATAATAAGTTTGATTTAAATAGGTCTAGTCATTATTTTAATTTATTCTTCAGGTGTGTTTTAACTGCTTTATATTAATTTGGATCTTTTCCCCCTGTGTCTTTTAGAAGGCAGATTGTGGTTGCAGTTGTAGCAGGTCACCAATCAACAGTAAAATATTTTGCCTGGATTTTGAACTCTTAATTTCAGGGTTAAAGGATATTTGGATTAGGTTTGATTTGAATTATTTCTTCCTGCTGTTTGAAGGAAATACAATTAGGACTGAAACAAGATTTTTTTTTGCTTAATAAAGAGAGAAGAGTCCATTGAATATATGTACCTTTATTCTCAAAGTCTCAGAAATTAAATCATTACGAGGAAAGCTAATGTGGTAATTCAGTGATAAAGCACCATGCTTCCACATATTTATGTTCAGGGTTACAGCTTTTTTGTCATGTTTTGGAGCACCTGTTGTTAAGCATCATACTAGAAATTCTTAACCATTTTCCCCTTATCATATATTGAATTACTGTAATTGAAAATGGGTGCAAAGCCTCTTTTCAAAGAATGAAACCTATCCATGAGTTCCTGCACCAACCACCTCCTGTCCCTTTGAAAGCGATCATGCTAATAGAAATGTTGAAGCAGTACAGGTGAAACTGTTTCTGAATGCAGGTCCAACGTTAGCTGTGTGAGATTTTTACAGATTTGGGGTCTGGTTTTCTTGTATTTTCACTTGAAAAGAGAACTTAACTGTAGCTGAACCATAATACTTCAGTCGACTTTGCTTGCCTGTTAGACATAGTTCCCTCAGGAACTGCAAACTCCCCTCAGATGCCTGTGAACAGCTGAGGTTTCTTTTCCTTGACCTAGGGGTTTGATCCCAATTGACAGGAATCCTGGAGCACAACTGATGCTCTCTCCCTTGATCCATCTGGAAACAAATTGTATCACTATACAGCCAGTAGACTTAGACAATGTAAACCCATAAAGGGCTCAAATAAAAATCGTTGACCTTGTTTGTTTATTCTAGCAAGGTCTTTTTTTATCCCTTATGAAACTGAGATCAAATGCATGTAGTGCTGAAAGCAGAAGTCCTGTCATGGACAACAAAAGGCATGTGTATCCAGTGATGAGGAGCAGAAGAATTGCATCTGACTAATGTGATGCAGAGTTAAATATGCCTCAAGCTCCCATATATTTGACTGACAAAGAAGCCTTGCCATTCTTTGTGAGAGTCATCCTTTATGAATTGGTATAATTTTCACAGCACAGTACTTCCTTTCTCTATACCCAGTACTAGTGTAAGTTTTGTGTCTAATCCCCTGGATTCCATCCGTGTATCTAAAATGCATTCCATAAGCTCAGTGAGAGCTTACATCCAGTATTTTGAATAAGCAAGTAGGATTTTTTGAATAGCACTTCATTTGTAAGAATTTCCATGCTTAGTAATGTGGCCAAAATTGTGGTGATAGCATGCAAATTTCTGAAGAGGACAAAGACCATGTGTTTGTGATTTACACAGAAAAATTATTCTTTTTTTCTCCTGGTACTTGCTTGTAGACTGGATTGTTTGCTTGTTTCCCAGTAAAATAGGTTGTGTATTTAGAGGTGCCACTCAAAAATTATACGCTGTGATAAAGCACTGCGCTGAGATCTTGTGTTCAGTCTCTGAACTTCTTTAAAGATTTTGAATAATCCCTAGTAGCTCACATATCTCTGTAATTAATATCACATCTATGAAGTAAAAGAGATTCTTTCTTTTTTTCTTCCTTATATATTTCACTATTAAATAGATGAGAGACTTTTTTAAAGCATGTTTCTGTTAAACAAATTGAGCTAACTCTGTCTTATCTGAGTTTTCAGCTAATCCTTTAATTTACTTTAATGAGATTATTGAAAGTAAGAATTAGTCTTTTTTCTCTGTTGTAAAACAGAAAGGAGTAATAGAGTCTTCTTAAGTAGAGTAAAAGTAAGAATCATTATAATGTTTCGGGGGGTTTAAGAGAACTTTATTCTTGCATCAGGATGAGGACAACTTTTTTTTTTCTTTTACAGAGTGAAGTTCAGTTTTCCATTTGTATCCCATTGATCAGGTTGGATTTTTCACATAAAAACATAGTGCTTGCTAAAATTTATGTGTACTTGCATTGTATAGAACAACATATACATTTTTAATGTCTTGCACTCAAATTACGGCTTAGACTAATTGTATAACTCTTCTTACTATGGAACTCATGCCAATTCACCCAGTGAGTGATTCAAAATCCTAAATCTGGCAAAGAAAATAAACATCTAACAGCACAGTGAACGATGATGTTGTACCTTTCAGAACAACAGTATTACCTTTAAATCTCTTGTTTGCCTTCACATCGCTTGATATAGAATAATGCATTGTATTGTACAAGACTGTAATGTGATGCATTGTACAAGACTGTAATGCAGTCTTGGTGCATATGTAACCAGACTGAATATTCAGAAAGCCTTGAAATAACTAAGAGAACAACAAAGTTCTAGTATGTTGTCCCAAAACTTAACAGGTAAGTCTGTATTGAGGTAAGCTCTGGGAATAACTAATGATTTATAAAATGCAGGTTCTGCCACAGGTATGTAACATGGACAGTTTCAGGGTTTGACAGCACCTAGGAAGATGTTTTAAAAATACTTTTTAATGTTGTATCTATGTCTGCAACTATTATTTTAAAATAAACAGAACAGAATAGTTCAGTTTGACAGGACCCACAGTGATCTAATCTTACTGCTTACTTGATTTAGCTCTCTGATACAATTTAGGCTGATTCTGAGATAACTGGGTAAATACTTACAATAGGTAAAAATCTTTATCTAAGAGGTAAATATTCGTAAAATTATAGAGGTCATATCATAGACTCACAGAATCAGTTAGATTGAAAAACACCTCTGACATCATCTAGTCCAACCTCTGACTTAACACCACCTTGTCAAATTGACCATGTCACTAAGTGCCACATCCAGTCTCTTCTTAAATACCTCAAAGGATGACGACTCCATCACCTTCCTGGGCAGCCCATTCCAATGCCTAGACAGTCTCTCTCTAAAGAACTTCCTCCTAATGTCTAACCCAAACCTCCACAGCACAGTTTAAGACTTTACCGTCTTTACTACTGTTGGTTGCCCGGGAGAAGAGACCAACGCCCTCCTGGATACAACCTTTTTTCAAGCAGTTGTAGAGAGTGATAAGATCTCTCTTGAGCCTTCTCTTCTACAGGTTAAACAACCTCAGCTCTTTGAGCCTCTCCTTGTAGGACTTATGCTCTGGTCCCTTCACCATCTTCGTTACCCTTCTTAGGGCACCCTCCAACGCCTCAAAATCCTTCCTAAATTGAGGCGTCCAGAACTGGACACGGTACTCAAAATGCAGCCTAACCAGTGCCAAGTGCAGGGAAGAATCACTTCACTGGTCCTGCTGGCCACACCATTCCTGATACAGGCCAGGATGCCATTGGTCACAGTCATCCTGCTATCAATCAGTTGCCCAGATCCCTTTGTGCCTGGCTGCTCTCCACCCACTCTGTCCCCAGCCTGTGATGCTACGTGGAGTTGTTGTGGCCAAAGTTCAGGACCTGACACTTGGCCTTGTTGAACCTCATGCTGTTGGATTCTGCCCATCTATCCAGCTTGTCCCGGTCTCTCTGGGAAGCCCTCCTACCCTCCAGCATATCAGCACTACCACCCAACTTGTTGTCATCTACAGATGTGCTAATGATGGACTCAACCTCATCCAGATCATCAATAAAGATATTAAATAGGATTGGGTCCAACAGTGATGCCTGGGGAGCACCGCTAGTGACTAGCCACCAATGGGATGTGGCACCATTCACCACCACTCCGTGGGCCGGCCATCCAGCCAGTTCTTAACCCAGCGCAGAGTGCACCTCCGCAAGCCGCTTTTCCAGGAGTTTGCTATGGGAGGTGGTGCCAGCAACTTTGCGGAACGCCAGGTACACAACATCCACAGCCTTCCCCTCATCTAATAGGCAGGTTACCTGGTCATAAGAGGAGGTCAGGTTGGTCAGGCAGGACCTGCCCCTCCTAAATCCGTGCTGTCTGGACATATCTGCAGCTAGTATTTGCAAGTGATGAATTTCATAGTAACTGAAATTCAGGACATCTCCTGTAGCTACCTATTGGCAAGGCCAAATGACAGAAACAACTTCAAGCTAATTAGGAAAGGGGAATAAATCCACCAGCAAGCTGTTTACCTTGCACAGATCACATAGTTATTCAGATAAAGGGTCTGAAATACTTTTTGGCACATGCTGATATTAAGATTCCCTAAGGTCAGACAAGTTTGAAAACTAGAGCCAGATTTATGTTTTTTAATTTTTGGTGAGTTTTAGTTGTGTGAAAAACGAGTTCTAAAATTTCGTATTGTTTGTTTTAGAAGATCAATCTTCAGCTTGCATTAGAACAACTACTTTGATTTTCATGCACGTCACAGCCTTCCAAATCATTACTCCAGCAAAATCAATCTTACTCTTCTCTCTTTTTTCCCTTAAATATTTTAATTTTTGTTGCGACACACATATTAAGAGTTTTTACTTTCAGCTACTGGAATTTCTCTGATTCTTAGTGCTACTGGAAGAGAGTAAGTTTAGATTGAATGGAAGGAAGAAATTCTTTACTGTAGGGGTTGTCCAGAGAAACTCTGAATGCCTCATCTCTGAAAGTGTTCAAGGCTAGGTTGCATCATCTAGTGGGTGGTCTTCTTGCCTACAGGCTGGAACCAAGTTATCTTTAAAGTCTATTACAACCCTAGCCATTCTGTAATTCTATGATTATACAAGACCAGTAACCTTAATTTAAAAGACCAGTGGAGGTATTTTGAAAGGTTTTCTTAAATTGATAAAGGAATATTCAGACAGTCCCTTCTGCTAGCGTTTATGTCTAATGCTGAAAACTTAAAACATTGAAGCTGTTAAAAAATGGATGTCACTTTACCTGTGCAATACAAAAAAAGCTTAAAATATAAGAAAAGCATAATCATGTGAGTTATTTTAGGGTTTGTTGCTATTTATAAAAATTAGTATAATTTCTTTTTTATTGATTTTATGCTATTTTTCATATAAGTTTATCCTGGTAGCTTATTTATGTATATATATTTTTAATTTAAAAGAAAAATCACTGAAATGTAGAATTTGGAAAATTTATATTTCATGTGATATTATACTAAAATATGAGTGCTTTTCTCTTATTTCAGTTTTCTTCTGGAGCAAGACAGAAATGAAAAGCTAGCTTTGGAATTAGCTAATCAGTATGATTTTACTATTTATGATGTAAAAATAGAAGGAATATCTTAGTAATTTTTCTGGTTTTCTTTGGGTGAACGTTTCGGAATAGAATAGGAGATTTAAGGAGATACTTAGAAAACAAGTATCACTGTAAGTCAACAATTTTTCAGCAGATTATTTACTTGACCATACACTGATGCAGTGTGGATAGTATCCCTCCTGACTAAATAATCTGAGCCTTTTTTCAGCCATTTTTCTTACAGATGCTTATGTAATGTTTTGTTGTGCAGGTAAAGAAATAGCATATCTTTGTTACTTTATGGGAAGATGAAGGCAATTATTTTGCATGTGATTTGTGAAAGACAAATGTATATGACTCCAGTATTACTTGCATCCATTTTTTTAAGCATGAGTGATCTCCACACACAGATAACCTTAAAATAGATGTTATACTGGTTTGATCGACAAGAACATGATAGGAAAACTTTTATTATCTTGGAATTTCCAATCAACTGGTATGACAGCCAACTTTTAAGGTGAGTGACACTAACCCAGTGGCCTTTTAAGAGGAGTGACTTCTGAGAATATATGACATCTTATTTCAAATCATTTCCCCAATGTCCAAGAATATAATCTTCTCTGTGTTTGTATATGTTGAGTAAAATTTAATCCTCAGATAGTTTATCATTATTCATTTTAGTGAAAACTATTGAAACTCCTCTTACTCTTCAAATTTGGCACAAGTTCTTGCACAGTTTAACAATGCTCCGTTTACCTCACTGCTATGGTTTTGTTTATGAGTGCACTTTATTCTTGTTCTTCAGTTACTCAGATAAATTATTGATTTCAGAAAGTTTTTGAAAAATGAAAACTTAACATTGTTTTTTTGATAGTTAATTCTTTCTGTCCCTGTGTCCTCTCTACAATACACAGCCTGAGATTTTTTCTTTTTATTTTTTTTTTTTTGAAATACAGCACTTGAAAATCTTGCTGTGAGGCTTATACCATGCTGCCTGTTCCTCCTCTCTGTGGGAAGTCCTGGATAGGCCTCCGGCTTGTCTCACACATGCACCAAATTGTCATTCAGAACAAGAACACAATGAGTAGCTATTGCTCGGAGTGTTAGCTTACATTTTGGCATCCTTGAGTTGGAAGCGCTTGAATTCCTACTAACTCAGTGGGTATTTTTAGTAGAATTGTAGAAATTAGGATTCCTAAGGGCCTATTGGATGATGAAGCATCAGCCTCAGCTATAACAGGAATTTTCTAGACTGATTTGAAAGAGTGAAATCTCAAATCAAGTGGCTTTAGCCTTTCATCTTACAGACTGAGGGCCCTTTTGTGTGTGAAATCTACTTTTCATCAAACTTTATTTCTTTAGTTTTCTTGATTCTTACAGTTAGCCTTCAAACATCTTTTGTTATGTGTTTTAACTTTCTTCTGGCTTTAAGCCTTCATATTAGAGGTTACTATCGCAAAGGATCACGTTAACAAAAGCTGAAAACATTATTAGATATTAGAATGCTTGTAACAGGGATGACATATAATTCTTCTGACTTCAGGGGAATTTACAGTTAATATCACCAACCAAATTAGTATGCTTGTGTATTTTAATGCATAGAAAATTCTATTTTAAAAAATGTGTGCTTTCACAATATTTGAAGTAGTATGCAGAAGGATCAGCTATTAGTGGATATTTTAAAATTGTCATATATTTTGAATTTTCTAGTGCTGATGAAATGAGCTAATTTATGAGTCAATTTGCAGTATGGCATAAATATATAGCATTCATCAGATAAAAATGGTTGCTGAGGAATTATACCATATTTAGTAGCATTAACTTTTTCGCCCTTTACATAATGGCATAAAAATGCTTCTGGAATGAAAATGTGTTTTTTCTTGAAATATATCATCCATTAATATTGCTTGTAATTTCTGTTATGTATCACCAATTATATTTTGGCACTTTGCCTATCATAGTGGATATGCTGTTAGAGTTACAAACCCATTTAATCTGGAAGACCTAGTGGCCTGGAACAGTGCATTACATTTACAGCAGAGAGGGAGAAACTCAATTTTCCAGAAGCTCTTACTAATGGAGATTGGATGCCTACCAGAAATGATGCTAGGGAGATCTGAGGTATAAGAAAGACAGAGAGAGAGAAACCTTCTGCTCAGTTGCCATTCAAGCCGTAACCTGCTATGACAGTTGTCAACATTGCCCTTTCTGATTTCTCCGAGTTGTATTCCATTTATTATAAACACATCAAAGAGATGCTTGCTGGGGATCCAGAAGAGAGTCACTGCAGGACGCTGGCTAACAGATTTAGTCAAAAGTATCCTTGCCCCCTGCTATGAGCAATAATTTAATGAGCACTTCACAACAACAGTATCAAAATAGGTACGCCCCTTGCTTCAGTGGAGGGAAGAGGTAAGAAGAGTGGGCCTCCAAAATGCATCCTGTGTTTTTTACAGCTGGAATCTGGGCCCATCTTTTTCACTTGTTACAGTGAACAGAGTGCACAATTAAGTTAAAAGCTTGACCTATTAAACCGAATGCATAATGTTTGAAACCAGAAAAACATTGAAAGTTTTTTTTTCTGGCTCCCCTTTTTTTTTTTTTTTCTCCTTGAAAAAAAGAAGAGTGGTGAGAAGGCTTAAACAAGTGGGATTTTTTTTTTAATTTGAAAGGAAAGAGAGACATTACTAAAGCAATAGACAAAGGGTAATACATATACAAATCTCAAACTGTTTCATGGAATGTGAGATAAAAATCAGCGGTATAAACCAATACAAGGCCTGCAGTATCTGGGAGATATCTTTAAATAAAGGTGTAATAATTCTATAGACGAGATATCTGTATGGCTGACTTTTGCTGGTTTAGAGGGAGGATTCTTGTGCCCTCCACCCATACAACCTCTTCCAGCTCCCTTTTGTTAGAGTGGAAAAAATATGGGTAAGGCCAAAGAATCACAAGCCATTCCTGTCTGAAAGGAGCTGAGCAGAGCTGTGGGAGAAACATTAGCTCCTCATTTAAAAGGACACTTCTGGAAAGTACACATTGTAACCTCAGTTGAAGCAATGGGGCTTCACAATGCAGTAATTTTCCAAATATCATGCAATAGTTTTTCTATGGCATCTCCTCCAAACTCAGATAGAACAACTAAAAAGAACTGGATAAAATGCACACATGCAGAGCAGAATCATTCACCGAAGTACCAAAAAATAACATTACCTCGTGAAGGGCCATGTGGTATTGTTATTTATTTGCAAATCTATGTAAGAGTCTAAAATATAGATGCACGCTAATATCTACAACACATTTCACAGGCACAGACTGAATTATTTAACTTTTGAGCCACAAAATTATCCTTGTATTAATGTCCTATAGACAATATAGATCAGTGCCAGTCTTTTAAATTATTCACTAGAGTTTACAAAATCTGTTGTTCTATGATCCTGATTTAGTTTCTTTTCAAAGAGAACCTGTAGGAGGCCATCACCAGTATACTAATACGGAGCAAGCTGTTACTAATATCAAATCAGAACTCATTAAAACACAATGTTGGAGATATCAATCCTTCATTAAAGTCAGGTTATGCCAGTGCATTTCTGTCAATGAAGAAGGTGAATAGTTCACTCAGGATTGCTAATGCAATTGCTCATAATTAGCCCACAGGATGTTGAATGTCAGTTTGTTACATTTTTAGACCATTTATGCCCCAGGGGAGTGAAAACTCAGTTTATCATATAATGGACCTTCCTGTTATATCCTGCCTTGCTTGTTTTCAGTTTTTTGTTTTCTTCCAGTGAATAAGGAAATCTCTTCTTTACTAACTTTACCAAAAAAGCCTTTTTTTAATTTTTTTTTTTTTTTTTTTTTTGCAAAACAGCATTATTGAAACGAACTAGATCAATCCCATTTTCTCACTTTATCTGGGTCCCATTATGACTTTTCAGCTTCAGAGAAAACAGACAGTTGGCTTTGTAGCTTGTAGGACCGTGGATATCACTGAGGTCTTGATAACATTAATGTGACTGGGAGTTAATTTGCTTGTGTACGTGCTCTGCATTGTGGGGTGTATCTTGAGGTGTAACAGTTGTGCTGGAAGAGCAGTCTGCCTTCAGAGCCGGGTACTATGAATAAGAGGAGATAAGAGGATTCACAGACAGAATAATTTCTAACTGATGTTGTTAAACCTTGATTTAGGATATTTCTGCACAGCTTGGCCCATGCTTACAAAATGAAACTGGTGGACTGTGCTGAGATCACAGGCAGTGATTAAACATTTATAGTTAACCATAGTATACTACGGTATTGCTGCTGCCCAGAGGCAAAGCATCGTAATGCAGATTCAGTATCTCTGCTGCAAGAACTCTAAAACAAAAGGGGACTTAGAATCTATTCGGCACTACTGGCTCCTGGCTGTTCTCAGAGCTACATGTACTCCTCTTGTTTTCTTTATTTTAGTAGGGGCTCAGAAGGAAAAGTGAAGGCTGCTAATAATGCCTCCAAAACTGCAGTTTCCATTCTTTTTCTGCCTTCTCTGTCTGTACTGTGCTTAAAGTTTACTTTCATGTACGTTAGGTTACTCTGGTTTTTGTGGATCTCTTCTTCCAGGCTGACGACACCAGAACGAGAGGGCACGGCCTCAAGCTACGCCAGGGGAGGTTCAATCTTAACATTAGGAAGCGGTTTTTCACAGAGAGAGTAATTGCGTATTGGAATGGGCTGCCCAGGGAGGTGGTGGAGTCGCCATCCCTGGAGGTGTTTAAGAGAAGACTGGATGAGGAGCTTAGTGACATGGTCTAGCTGGGGGGTGCAGGGCTGGATGACCCTGGGTCCCTTCCGGCTCAGAGTGGCCTGCTAGACTGTGAGGGATCTAGGTGGTGTTACGCTCTGGGATGTGATCTCGGACTCTGTACGGGTGTTAGGTGGTGAGTTGGACTAGATGATCCTTGTGGGTCCCTTCCAACTCATAATATTCTGTGATTCTGTGATAAAATTAAATTCGGCAACGCTAATATGCATGTAGATGTGCTTGTGGTGATGGCCCATTTGCAAGATAGGTACATTAATTAGAGTGTCTCCTTTTAAAATGCCACCGTTTATTAGAGAAATGGGTGCAGACTCCTGGATTTTAAATACATTCCTGTGATATCTGTGATCCCTTTAGGTCTATATATGACAATCATGTTTAAAACAAGGGAAGGGGGTGTGTCTTTTTTATTTCTAAGTGATTATAAGAGATAATTTCTTGGCTGACAGCCGGATCTGGTATTGCCGAGTGTTCCGTGTTTTGCTTTGTTTGTATTTATTTGCATACCACAGACTACCGTTTGCATAATAATACCACTTCTAGTTTAAGTCCCTGTATGGCTGATTGCACACACATCTCAACATGGTACATTTTTGTGCTTTGTAGAGATTCAGTTCAGTTTTCTCTCTTGCAAAGTGTTGGCTTGTTAATGTTCATTGTATCTGAAGAAAATAGTAAGGTCATAGCAACATGTTTTTGATACTATATGTCATAACTGTTGTGCTTTGAATTTCCTCATACTGGCAGGTGAAAGAGGAAGAGGAGAGACTAATTAAGGACATGGATCATCACACCTTCTTTATGCACATGTGGTAGTTCTGATAAGCTGGGGGAAGAAAAATGTTTGTCTGGGAAAGTCTCTTAGAGAAGCAAAATTTAAGATAAGTTCCTGTGGGACACACAGAAAATACTGTTTTACTCTGCACTTATTACATTTGACTTACACTATTTAAATCACTTTGTAAGCATGTATACCATGTTTTTAAAGAGGACTTTTATGATGAAATTATATAACCTGTGATATGATTAGCTAGTGCCACACTTGGGGCTAATAATTAATGTGATTTAAAAAGAAGTGCCTGATGGGAAGGCACCTGCTGCATGGGTAATTATGCATTGATAAATTCTTAATTCACATGCAGCTGAATATAAGCATGTCTGAAAGCTGAGCATGACTTTTTATTGAAAAGAATTGGAGATTTCAGTTGGTTTCTTAAAGAAAACCATGGTCCGATTGGTCCTGGTATGAGAAAAATGGCACCATCTTCATAACAGAAGTGTTGCTGCTATCTTAACTGGTATTTGTATTTTCTATGAAATTTAGCTGCTCTAAGAATTCCTTGAGTGGCAATTGTGGTTCATAAGCACTTGACTTATGTCAACATTGGAAAAAGAGAAGTACATAATTGTTGGCCAGAAAAATGTCATTAAAAGCAACATCTTGTTTTAATGCAGTTTTGAAAACAGGGATGAGCTTTACAAGTTGTATTGTTATTTTGTTAGCTTATGTTAGCCTGATTTGTCACAGCACAGCACAGCTTCATCAGTTGAGAAGAATTGTGGAACTTCTTCCTGTTGCTTATTTTTTTCATCTTTTTTATTTCTTTCTACCTCTGTGTCTACCCTATCATTCAACACAAAGACAATTTAAGCTTCACCCACTGGGAGGAAAAAAAGGAAGAAGTGCAAACCCACACCTATGTGAACATCAGCATGTCAGAAAAAACAGGTGTTTGTATAAAAGGAGGATTAATGTCTCCTTTCCATGGCCCGGAGGAAAGAAAATAGATGAAGAAACCATTAAGCAACTATAACACATAGAAAAGGAGGGCCTTTACATATAATGGCATAACAAAGTGTGGGTGTTGTTTAAGAGTTAAGGCAGGGGATGGGGAATTACATCTCCTCTAGATGAGTGAGTTTCTTCAAGATGATTTGTCCTTGAACTTAGGTAACTTTTTTTGTGGTTTGCTTTGTTTGACTATGTCAAAATATACAAGATTTTGTCTGTTTTGTGTGAAGGTGGAGGGAACTGATTGTTTATAAAATGCTTTGAAATTCTCAGATGGAGCCAATTGTCTCTTATTGTAGGCAGTTGGCAACAATTTTATACTTGTGTTCTGCTGAGAAACAGTAAAAAACAGGTAAAAAGTAATGCCTTTCAAGCCTGACTTTCACTGCATTGTAATGTGTGTAATCATTTACTGTGGTGTAATGCGAGTATAAAAATGCCACTGAACTAGAAAAAAACAGCATTTAATGCTTATTTTATTCAGGTACAAGTCACTACACAATGATGAGGACAGTGGCGAGTCATGCTTTCCTGGTATATACAAGATAACCATTCTGGCCAGAGTATGCTGCTATGTCCAGAAACTCTCTTGTGAACACTCTTTTTCACAGTATCACAGTATAGATAAGGCTGGAAAGGACCTTGAAGATCATCTAGTCCACCCTATAATCCAACTAACCTATCATCTACATCTAGATCATATCACTCAACACCTCATCCAACCTACCCTTAAACACCTCCAGGGTTGGCGAATCAACCACCTCTGCGTGCAACCCATTCTACATCCGAATCACTCTTTCAGTAAAAAACCTTTTCCTAATATCTAGTCTAAACTTTCCCTGTTGAAGCTTGAGACTATGACCTCTTGTCCTGTCCCCAGAGACCAAGGAGAAAAGACCAACCCCTGCCTGACTACAGCCTCCTTTCAGGTAGTTATAGACAGCAGTAAGGTAACCCCTGAGCCTCCTCTTTTCTAGGCTAAACAGACCCAGCTCCTTCACCCTCTCCTCATAGGGCTTATCTTCAAGCCCCTTTACCATCCTAGTTGCCCTTCTCTGAACTTGTTCCAGCACCTCGACATCCTTCTTGAACTGAGGGGCCCAGAACTGAACGCAATACTCGAGGTGTGGTCTAACCAGTGCCAAATACAGTGGAAGTATAATCTCTCTTGACCTACTAGCCACTCCATTCTTGATGCAGGCCAGGATGCTGTTGGCCCTTTTGGCTGCCTGGGCACACTGCTGGCTCATGTTGAGTTTGCTCTCAATTA